>JABUQX010027391.1:0-12500 GCA_015478945.1 Trachelipus rathkii | reverse complement strand
GATATATATTTTTTAGTATTTAATATTTAATATCTTTTGTGAAGGTCGGCACAATTATTAGCGGGAGACTTGCGGACGTGCGGACTTGCGATAGCGGGGGTTTGATGGTCTGAATAAGTGGGGAGGAGCGCTAGCGGACTACGTTTTATCGAGGTGCGGAGGTGCGCTAGCGGACTACCCATAAATGAGCGGGGTGCCCACCTCTGATATATATATATATATATATAATATATATATATATATTATATAATTTATATATATATATATTATATATATATATATATATAATATATAAGTATATTATATAATATATATACTTTATAAATAATATATATACTATATAGTATATATTAATATAATATATATATATATATTATATATAGTATATAATATATATATATATTATAATAATATATAGTAATATATATATATATATATTTATAAATATATATATATATATCTATATATATATATATATAGTAGTACGGAGGGGATATTGATGATATACTAATCATATATATATTAAATATATTATATATATAATATTTTATTATATATATATATATATTATATATAATATAATGTGGGTTGTTTGTCTTTGTGGCTCATGCTAAAACCCCATAAATTCCAACAATGAATCAGTATTTATATTATTCAATTATTATTATTATGTTATTATTTATTATTATTATTATTATTATTATTATTATTATTATTATTATTATTATTATTATTATTATTATTATTATTATTATTATTATTATTATTATTGTTATATTATTATTAATTATTATTATTATTATTATATATAAATTATTATAATTATTATAATTATTATTATTATTATTATTATTATTATTATATTATTATTATTATTATTTTTATTTATATATTATTATTATTATTATTATTATTATTATTTATTATTATTATTATTATTATTTCTTGTTTGTTATTATTCAAGTATTTTTCCTCAAACTTTAAACGACGCAGTTAAGAAGCTCTTAAAACTTTTAAATCTACAAAAATTATATAATATAATAATAATATATATATATAGTATATATAACTATATATAATTATATATATATATATTATATATATATATATATAGTATATATATATAAGGGGGAGATAGAGAGAGGAGAGAGAGGGAGAGAGAGAGGAGAGAGAGAGAGATGAGGAGAGAGGAGAGAGAGAGAGAGAGAGGAGAGAGAGAGAGAGGAGAAGAGAGAGATAGATAGATATAGAAGTAGATAGATAGATTGATAGATAGAATAGATAGATAGATAGATACGGAATGAACATAGATAGCTATATATATAATATAGTATATATATATATATATATTATATATATATATATATACATAGTATTATATGGTAAGTTATATATAAGTATATATAGTTTAATATAATATATAGTCAAGGCGCGGCTTTAAACGGGAGTGAGGAGAAGCACAGGAGGGAGGACCTGGGTAGGCCTTTCACCTCTAAAAAAAAATTAAAAGAAACTAATGGTATATAAAATTATTTCCAAATGATTACTACTTTAATTACTCATTAAAGATGCCAATTGTTTTAAAATGTTTATAATGAATATAACAGGGAATAAATTGAGTGGACTGTACTTAGATGCTAATTTTTACAACAAGTTAAAATCATTTATATTTCTTCCGAAACATTATTTTTCATATGAATATTGACTGGAGGCATTTCGATTTGTGCCTACTAGAGAGCTTAATTATAATGCTTTTAAAAACACTGGTTGTCATGGCAACGTAAAAGAAACCTTATTCTTGTTTTGTCTATTTTTGAAGAGTTTTCCACAAAGCCTCCTCTCGAGCGTCTTAAAATAAATCCTCCCAAAATTGGCAACTTTACTCATAAGTAGAGTTGCCCCTTGAGAAATATTCAAAAATAAAGAAAACTATTTTTTTTTTTAAAAAAAATAAATAAAAAACTTATTTAATATATATATATATATATATAGTATATTATATATATATATAAATATATATATATATATATATATATATATATTATTGGTATATATATAAGTATAGTATATTTACTACTATTATGTAGTATAGTCGAGAGAGGAGTAGAGAGAGAGAGAGAGTGGGGCTATTTAAGAGAGAGAGAGAAGAGAAAGAGGAGAGAGAGAGAGAGGATAGAGAGAGAGTAGAAGAGAGAGAGAGAGAGACGAAGAGAAGAGAGAGAGAGGAGATGATGTAGGTGAGAGGTATACTAAATTTACTTAATATTGGAGGATAACGGATTGCCCAAGGTGTAAGAGGCGGCGAAGGAAAAGGTCCCAGATTGGGGACGTTCAAAGCGGGGTCTAGCGCTAAGTTCCCACGCACGGATTTAAAGATTTTTAAGTGTGATAGAGGCTGTATGTGTGGATGTCACGATTGTCAATGCAGTCCTAGGTGTTTTAATGCACTCTTTTAAGGATTATTGCGTGCAAGGTTATAGAGTAGCCTCCTCATCCTCATGATGAAAACTGTGTTGTCCAATAACAGAAATTAAAGATGGGCTTGAATACGTGGTTTTGTGATATGCTGAATATATGGAAACCGATGAATATAACTGGTTTTCAAGGTTTTTGGATCACGCACAATGCAGGTTAAGAGAGTAGGGTATTTGACCTGCGTTGAGGACCGAAGGTGGAACTTGCCCTGTGCGACCGGACCCAGGTATGGTAGAACTATAAAATGGTTAAAGAGAAACTTCCTCCGGTTTTAAATTATGTAGGTTGGTATGCTCGTGGTACGAAATTTATCGAAATTTAATTATTGAAATGGAAGGTTGATTGACAAGCTGTAAGTTAAAATTAATATTATACAAGTCTTTTTTTACTAATAGGTGTTTTACAGAATGGAAATTGTCAATGTAATAAATATAAAATTAACGTAAATCTTTATTTATTAATGATACCTCCGCGTTGACAGCAGACAATAAGAGGTAAATAAACTTTTTCACTGTTATATATATATATATATATTATATATATTATAAAATAATGTATATATAGTATTAGTATATATATATATAATATATATTGTATATATATATATATATAGTATATATATATATATATATATATATATATACTATATATATAATATATATATATATTTATATATTTATATAATAATATTGAAGTGCCTCCCCATGTTTTTTGGGTTCACGAGCCGCCACTGATATATATATATATATATAGGTTTGTATATATTTTATAATATGTAGTTATATTAGTCGGTTACTGTATTATATATTATAATATTATATAATACTATTATATATACTATATTTATATTTATTAGTTAATATTATATTAAATATAAGTATATATATATATAATTTGACTTTATTACAGAGAGAGAAGAGAGATGATGTATGAGTAGTAGTGATGAGAGAGAGTATTGAGAGAGTATGAGTATTTATGTGGAGGGATAATCGGTGTTGTCATTGGTAGACACCTGCGACAGGAAAAAGCACAGTAGAGATACACACATAGCAGTCACGCTATATAGTGAAATATCAGATAAAGAATAAAAATAAAAAAAAGTAAGAAATTAGAAGTTTGAGGTCAGTATAAATGAAATTAATTGATAAGATTTTCAGTATAATGCAGAAATATATTTTAAGGTCCAGACAAGTTCATTTTAATTTTTGAGTTCTTACTTTGGTTATTTAGTAAACTACTATTTTTACAGAATTTAGTAATGAATGAAGCTTTTATTTATTAATGATTCCAAATTTATTTAATTTTTGTCCGATTTTAAAATGGTTAAATATGTTTTATACCAAAATAAATTGGATTACTTATTTTTGGAATACTTTTTTAGCTACTTATTTCACGAATTTTTTGTATAGTTTTTAGCTACTTATGGTTTTTTTGTAATATATTTTATCTGGCATACATAACTTATATACTTTCTTTTATAATACATAATTTTGTGTATTTAATTTTTTTTAGTTTATTCTTTTCATGTTACGTTTTGTATCCTTCGTTTTATTTTCTCTTCTTCTTTTATTCATTTTCCATTCTCAATTTCTTATTGGTTTATGCTTCTCTTATAATCATTTTGTCTGTCCTTACTACTATCTTTACATCACACCTTTTTTCAACCCTCTCGGCAACTCTCTTGGCCAACCCTTTGCGCACCTTTTATGCAACCTTGGCAATTCCTATCCTAATTTTTGTGCCCTTTATTGACGAGCAGTTGTACAATTTCTCTCGATATTTTTAATTAAAGTTCAAGCAGCTTCTTATAATGAAACTCACATGTAAGAAGTTAAAATTAACAAAAAATTCATTATAACAATAGTCTGTCATAACAATTAAAAATATTATATAATATATAATAATAATAATTAATATATAATATAAATAATTATTAACAAACGGAATATATTGAATATAATACTTTGGTGGCAAAATTGGAGGTTTTGGGGATATCTGAATTATAGTATTTGGAAGGAATTAGAAAGCTATTCAAATATGTTTGAGAAGAGATTATTCTTATATTTATTTTTATTTTGATCATATATTATTTATCATGCTAATTATTCTTTTTTATAAATTGATGTAATGTATCAGAATTATCTTTAATTATAATAATTAATTATTGATTATTTATTTATTATTATTTATTATATAATTTCTTCTATAAAATTGAGAACCCTATAGCAATGGGTTTCTATATTTGATATTAATATTATATTTTTATATTATATTTATTATTATATATTTAGTTATTATATATTATATATTATATATTATTTTATTCTTATATAATTATATTATATTTTTAATATTATGTATTCATTTATATATTATAATTATTATTTTTACTATAGTTTGTGATATTATGGTATTATTTAGTTATTTGATGGATGATTCTCCTGTTCTTTTTGCTTGATATAGATCATATTGTATTTGCTAGTAGTATAATTATTTTAATTATACTATTTTATTTATTATTATTAATATTATTTTATGTTTATATATGGTAGTGGGACAATATTATTGCTTATCGTTTTATATTATTTATAATATATATATTATGATATTATTTATTAATATATGTTATATATATACTATTATCGTTTATGGCGCGACTCGTTCCCTATAAATATAATTGAGGTAGTTATGTGCATTTTTCATATTATTTTACTCTACTTATCTACACACACTACACACACACACTACACACACACACAAACACTACACACACACACCACACACACACACAACACAACCATAATGATAGTATAGTATATTATATATATATATATTAATATATTTTATATTTACTTATATATCTATTATATTATTATACTATAGTAATAATATTATTTATAAACTATTTATATATGTGTTTATGTGTGTGTGTGTGTGGTTATTATGTATAAGTGTAATGTGTGTGTGTGTGTGTGTGTGAGTGCGTGTGTGTTTCAAAAATGAGAGCATTGATGACCGTAAATATAATATTTTATTCTAGAAAAATTTAAAAAAATTTTACAAAATTATTTTTTTAAAGTTTATGTAAATTTCTTTTTACAATTTTTATTTAAACGAAAATCATAAATTAATATCAATCTTACCTTTATTATTAAAAATTATTATTATAAAATTCAGATATCGAAAAGCAATATGCTAACTACCCAAAGTTTTTTGTAAGATTATTTCCAATATTTTACTTTTAAAGTAGAAAAATAGCACTCCTCTATAGTATTCTAACATTCGGCACGTTGGTCATCGGAATGGATTATTAAAAAATTTTTAATGAGTTATTCACACGTTTTTACACTAAAAAGTAAGGCTTCAAAGTGGAATTTTTGTAATGACATCTAAATTATAATAACGCCTATGGCTCCCGAGACATAGAACGAAAATTCCCTTTCCTAGGTATATATATTTTTATTAGATAAGTTCTGTTTATAAGTCTTGCGTTTACTGTCAATGAAAGTGTACACTTTATACAGGTTTCATTTACATTTATTTCTCAGGTAAATAGTTTGGGAGTCATACTAGAGGAAAAACAATTTCCGGCACAGAAATACCGTGGGCAACAATTAATGGTCCGTGAGCAACGTCGGCAATAATTTATTATTCGTTGGTATGATCTGACAAATAATTATGTTCACAATCTCTTTGCCCTGCGTGATTTAATCGCTCGAAGATACTCGCTTTATTTTCATTCTCTTGTTCCGGCATACGTTTGTATTGTTCTCCTCCTGGGAGCCGAGCCTTCCTCCGCACTTAATTCAGCACTCAATACTCTCCCTCCTGCTATTAATCAGGAGAGCAATCTCACTCACAGCACGAATCTCAGTCACGAATATCTCTGAAACCGACTTATAGAGTATTAAGTGATGCGAGTGGATTCACGATCGAATTAAGAATTTTTTATATGCAGTTCGAGAGAGTCTCTATAACTAAAAAAAATAGTATATCTACTAGTCTTTACATTTATGAAAAAAAGAATGTCCAGAATTTGAAATTATTACCCTCAATAAATTTTAAATGTTGACCTGACGCAAGGTTAACTTGGCAATTTAACAAATTATTGTAATAAATTAACATACAACATTTATTGAAATATAATAGAAAAATGTTGAATATTTTCCTAAAAACATTTCTTTTTCAAAGAGAGAGACTCAATGAATTTTTTTCCAAAAAACCACTTGTATTAACTATGCCATCTCCATCAACTTGAATGAGTAAGTTCCAGCAACCTGGTCTGAAGATAGGAAGGCCGAGGAGTACAGCAAGATTGTAGATTTGAAAATGAGTAAATATCACCTCCTCCCACTCATTGTTTCAAAGCTTTTACGTAAAAGCGATATCAAAATACAAATATTACAAAGAGGGACCAATCACTAAAGAAACATATTACCCATATATAAATATCTTGAATTCTCCCACTTATAGGCGGGTACATTTACACAAGGCCATGGAAATACCAATACACTCTTGTATCTAAAAATATTCTTGGTCTCCCCTCAAAACACCAATCAATATAATCACACCTCACCAACCTCCAATACCAAACTACTAACCACTATTTATGAAGTACATTGCTCAACCTCCTACAGCCGCCAGAACTAAGTCACAAGCGACAGTACCTACATTTATAATCCTCTACTTTCATCTAATTGACATTTGTACAAAGATCCCAACTTGCCGTTCATAATAAACTTGTATATATGCCCTCTTATAGTTGGAAGAACTCAATGACTTCCATCGCTCATGGACAACTATTTGAAAACACAAAGAAATGAAGAATCTTGTCCTTACAGGTGAGAAGAGACAAACTCTCGGCTGTTTGTTAGTCTATCTCTGTCCCTCCCTCAACGCTAGTAAATGAGCCTCCTTGCCTAAAATCAAAATCCTACAAGGGTTGACCTAAAAATACTATGATTATCTACGACCTACATTCTTGACACTCCAAAAATATTAAATTAAATATTAGATATCTACACCTTAGAAAACTTACTGAATCTTTCTGTTAACACAACGGACAAATCAAAATTTAACATACAACACATACGGAAGCTCCTAATTGAAATCCCATCTGTGGAGGAACCAACATCTTTAAACATTCTCTACACCATTTTTTCCTAAGAAAGGTAATCTCAAAACTTTGTAAATATAACTTTGATCTTTTTTAGAATTCTTTAATATTAATTTTTAGTTAATATTTTAAATGATTTATAATTTAGTTCTTTATGTAAAACATCTGACAGAGGCATCGTTAGGCCGAAAGCTAATGTGAATAGACTCTACTTAATAAATTAGTTAGCTTGGATTAGCATATATTCTTAAAAATTTAATAAGGATCCTTTGACAACTCCTTCCTATTAGTTTGATTTAGTTTACTTTAAATTGGCATTAACCATTATAAATATTATTACAAGCGTCTCAAGTCACAAGTAACACTTTTATTATATATATATTATGATTTCGGTATATATTATATATTATATATAGTATATCATATATATTAAGTATATATAATATATTATACTGTATATATTATATATAATATATTATGTCATTATATTATTATAAACTATTAATATTTATATATATTATTAATATAATATTATTTATTATATTATATCATGTATATATATAATATTATATTTATATTTCAGTGAAGAATTATTTTTTAAAAAATTGAGCTTCACAACTAAAAATAAAATCAATTTCTTATTTGTCAAACAAAATTATATTATTATTAAATTTATTATTATATTATATTATTATTATTATTTAATTATTCATTTATTATTATTATCTATATTGTTGAATATTTTATGTATTTATCGATGGAATCTGAATTGAATATCAATTTAAACAAAATATATGGAGAAACCAAAAAGATTAAAACATTTGGGGTTGGGATTAGGGTTTTATGGGGGTGGATATTACTAGGTAATTGTGAGGGTGGTGGTTGAAAAGCTTGGATCGAGAGAACTCTTCTACAATAGCCCTACTGCTTTTATTCGGATAGAATATGCCATTTTATATATATAATATATATTATATATAAATATATATTATATAATATTATTTATATATATTATATAAATAACTAATTATATTATTATTATATTCATTATAAAAAAATATATATATTATAATATAATATATATTATATATTTAATATATTATTATATTTATATTATATATATTATTATATATTATATATATATATTTATATTATAATTATATATTTTTTATTAGTGTTTCTACGTCACTATTAAATATATATATATTTTATTTATTTTTTATATATATATTTTATTATATATTATATATTATATTATATTATATTATTTTATATTATATATATATATATATATATATTAATATATATTATTATATAATATATATATATATATAATAAATATATTAATACTATATAAATTCATATAAGTATTAATATATTAATATATATTATTGATATATATTATTAATATATACAGTATATAATATATTATATTTATATTATTTATTATTATTATATTTATATCTATATTATTATATTTATTATATTATATTTATTATTCTTTTATAAGTGGTGATTATAACTATAATAATATATATATTATATATATATATATTATATATATATATATATATAATATATTATTAATATAGTATCATATTATATATTATTGTTATATATATATTATTTTTATTAGTAAACTTATATATAATATATTTAATATATCTTGTATTATTATTATATATTATTATTATATATATTATATATTTATGTTATATATTATATTTATATATATTTAATTATATTCAATTTTTTTATTATTTATATATTATATTTATTATACTATTATTATATAAGATATATATATATTCTATATATATATATATATATATATATTTATTATATTATTATTAGTTATATTATAATTCTACAACATAAATATTACGTAAGAACATATACCAAAATGGTGACTTTTTTTTATCACATTTCTCTTTTAATAATTATATTATATTATTATATATATATTTATATTATATATATAATATATTATATTATATATATTGTAATATATATATATTATATATATATATATATAGTATATACTTGGGTTTTTTCACTTTAATGATTTCTAGGGAGTGCATAGTTCTTTTATTTGGAAAACCTTAAATAATTAAAGATATAGATGAGGGTAATAGCCATTCAGTCTAAAAAAATCAATTTAAATCTTATTTATTTTAAATGGTACCATTAAGGAAGTTAAGATTGGTTTTGGAAGTTTAATTATTAAAAAACGATAAGTCTTAGAAATTAAATATTAAATTAGTTATATTAAATTAAAATATTGCATTATTCTTTTATTTAGTTTAGGTGGCTTAAGTTTTTCACATATAAATAACTATACTTTCATTTTTAGTGCTTTTCAAAAAAAGGGGTTTACCTACAAAATATACTGCCTAGTGCCTAAAGTAGCAACACCTGGGTAATTTCCTGACTGACTTTCCGTTCACACTCCGCTTAGTCCAGCACCTATATTCTGGTAGTTCCGCTTCGGTAGACGGTACTATTTGTGGACTTAGCGGACTAAAGTAGCGGAAGTTGCCCACTACTTCTCTTGATATATTTATACATTATTTATTATTATATTTTAATATATTTTATTATATTTATATTATTAGTTATATATAATATATATTATATTATAATTATATATTATATATATAGTATATATATAATTATTATTATTACATATATTTTATATATATTTTTATTTTATATTAATAGAGAGAGATTGAGAGAGAGAGGAGTAGAGAGAGTATGAGAAGAGATAGTATGATTCAGTAAGATTGAGAGAGATGAAGATAGCTCTTATATATTAGATGTAATATAGTATATGATGATAGATATTTATTTTAACTCTGAGAGTATAATTTATATATATATATTATAAATATAATATATATATATATTAATATTAATTATATTATATATATATATATATATTATATATATATATTATTAATATAAATATAATATAAATTAATAATATATATATATATATATATATAATATATATAGTATAGAGAGAGAAGAGAGAGGAGAGAGAGAGAGAGAGAGAGAGAGAGAGAGAGAGAGAGAGAGAGAGAGAGAGAGAGATTAATGATAATTTGTGATTGGAGAAAGGAGAAGAAAGCGTATATAAAATAAGTGGAGAAAATCGAAAGAATAAAAAATAAAAAAAGTAAAGAAAAAGTTTGAGTCAAGTTAAATAATGAAAATTAATTGGAAAAGATTTTTCAGTAAAGCGAAAATTATTTTAAGGTGCAGAAAGTTTCGAGAATTTACTTTTAGCTACTTTTTAAGTTTCTGCTTTAGGCTATTCCTTTTTATTCAAATTTATTTGTTTCCGTTATATTTTGGATACTTTTAACTGTTTTAATCTACATTTTGGTTACTTATTGAATACTTTTTAGCTACTTTTTCACGAAATTTTTTGATAGTTTTAGCTACTTTTGAAATATTTTTTGGCAACCTAACTTATAAACTTTCTTTAATACATATTTGTGTTTTAATTTTTTTTTAGTTTATTTCATGTACGTTATTATTTACCAATTTTTTTGGTTTATTTTAAAATTTGTTTTAACTACTTTTAACAACCCTTTCAACCTCGCAACCTTGGCACCCTTGGCAACCTTAAGCAAGCCTTGGCATCATTTTTGTGGCCCTTTATTGACGAGAAGTTGCAATACTCGATTTTTAATTAAAGTTCAAGCAGCTTCTAATAATGAAACTCATAAAAAATATAATAATAAAATAATAATAATAATAATAATAATAATATATAAAAATAATATAAAATATAATATAATAATAGAATAATACATAATAATAATTAAATATAAATAATAATAACAAACGGAATAATTTGAATAATACTGGTGGCAAATTGGAGGTTTTGGGGATATTTGAATTATAGTTTTGGAAAGGAATGAGTAGCAACAAATAGATTTTAAAAGAATTATTATTATATTATTATTATTATTATTATTAATTATTATTATTATTATTATTATTATTATTATTATTTATTTATTAATTATTATTAATTATTATTATTATTATTATTATTTATTATTATTATTATTATTTAATATATATATATATAGTATAGTATAGTATATATATATAATATTATATAATATATATATATATATATATATATTATTAGTATATTATTATATATAATATAATATATATATTATATATATATATATATTATATACATATATATATAGTATATCAGGCGCGGCTCGGTCCTAAAATCAACCCTAGTTAAAGGACATTTTAACTCACCAACACAACCACACACACACCACAACACACACACAACCTCCACACACACACAAAACACACACATCACACACACAAGCACACACATACACACATAATATAGTAAGTATATATATTATATATATATATATATATATATTTATAATATATATATATATATATATAATATATTATATTATATATATTATATGTGTGTGGTGTGTGTTGTGTGGTGTGAGTGTGGTGTGTGTGTGTGTGTGTGTTTTGTGGTGTGTGTGAGTGCGTGTGTGTTTCAAAAAGAGAGCATTGAAGACCGTAAAGCATTAATCTAGAAAAATTAAAAATTTTACAATTATTTTTAAAAAGTTATGTTACCAAATTTTCAGTAATTTCCGTGCCATGAAACTCTACCCTTATCAGTTTTCTTTCTGATTGCATTGTTATTAAAATCGATCGAAAGCATTGCTAACCCATGGTGTTTCTAAGAAAGGTTTTAATCCTTTTTAAAGTAGAAAAATAGCACTCAACTTCGGACGTTGTCATCGGAATGGTTATTAAAACTTTTAATAGTTTAACACTTTCACTAAAAGTGGCTTCCAAGTGATTTTCTGTAATGAAATCAAATAAAGCTATGGCTCCAGAG
>JABUQX010027390.1:45000-67130 GCA_015478945.1 Trachelipus rathkii | reverse complement strand
TCTTCAAAACTCTATATAATATATTTATAATTAATATATATATATAATAATATAATTAATAATTAACTATTTATATATCAATATATCATATATTATCTATGATAAATAAATATATATATATATATATAAGATATAATTAATATAATTATTATTAATAATATATATATTATTATATATATATATATAATAATTAATATAATTATAATATATTATATATAATATATATATTATATATATATAATATATTAATATAATATACTATTATATATATATATATATAAAATTATATATATATATATTTTATAAATATTATAATATATATAATATAGTATATATATTAAATTATATAACATATATATATATTATATATATATATATATATAATATTATAATATATATTTATTATTATATATACATATATATATATATATATATATATATATATAGAGTATATATAATATATTAATATAAATTAATAAATTTATAAAATTAATTTATATTAAATGTATATATATATATAATAATATATACTAATATATATATATATAAATATTATAATATTATAGATAATAATAATATATATATATATATTTATATATATATATTATATATTTATATATATATACATATATATTATATATAATATATATATATATATAATATATAGATTTATAAATAAATATATAATTAAATAATACGAGATGTTTTTAAGCATTGAAGAGGGAATGTTTAATTTTTTGATTTATATTATATATATACATATATAATATATATATTATTTATAATATAATATATATATGTATAATAACTATATAATTATATATATATATATATATAATATATATAAGTAGTAAGGAGTGGGACAACTGCAGCAGGCTGCGAAACCACGACCCTACCGATCTTTGGCATATTACCCTACGGTTACTCTGGGCCGGAGTTTAGCATCCAAAATAGGGCAGAGCCCCAGAGGGAGTTTTTTGGTTCCTAAAAGGCAACCTAATCCGTTAAATTTGTCCTTTTTAGCATTTTTTGGCACTTTTTTAGCTACTTTTTTAACGTTTTGGTCATAATTCAGGTCAAGATCCCCAACTCCGAAGGATTTTGGGGTTTCCCATTGGCAACCCTGCACGTCGAAGGCAAAGACTTGAAAATTATACCACTTTCGGAAGGTTTTTGGAAATTCCAGTCATGTTGGCAGCTGACTTGGAAAGAAATTTCCATCATTTCATCAAATTTTGACGTTTGATACGTCAAACCTAGGGTTTTTAAGGTCGGTGCAGACCGAATTTTAAGGTCTGGAAGACCGATTTCCGAGGTTCTTGAGCAGTTGAACTCAAGGATTTTAACCCCAAAGGGGGCGAGAAGCCCCCCCAAGGGGGAATTTTTGGTTCCTAGAAGGTTTTATATGATCGATAGATCATTTTTGATGTCTCCAATTCGATTTATCTGATCGATTACCCCTAAATCGATGTTTAAATCGTTTTCTACGGCCTGGTTAGCCATTTAGCACTGAAAAATGATAATCGAAAAAAATAATTACTATTAATAAATTAACATTCGATTAATCGCGGTAGTAATAGGGCCACTTCCGCCGGAACAACTTTTTTTACGCTAGGGATGGAATAGAGATATATTAGGTTATATGGAGGAATTGACAGCCCGAAGGGGTTGTCAATCCGACAGACAGACAAACCGAAGGTTTGATCTGTCGACTTGATTAATTATTTTAATTAAGCGCGTGCGCATACACAGCACACACCATAGCACACACGCAACCCTTGTTCGATACGAAGGAAGTAGGAATTTGCTTCAAACTTGGTATGTGGTCATTGTAGTGTGATAAACTGATCACACGCGAGTTTTGGTACCCATAGGTCACCCTAAAGGGTGCTGCCCCCTAGCCAAGGTCAAAATTGTTCTGAAAACACATGTTAGGTTAACTATCGGAATCGAATTTGATGTGAGTAATATTGATGACGTAATCTCGTCGCGAGACGATTTACTTCTCTGCGTCACCCGTCAAGGGGAAACGTAGCCCCCGTAAAATTTAAAATGATCGTAAGATTGAAATTGAGACAGAGTAGAGCGAGTCCGAGACGGGAAGTCGGAGGTCTGAGTTTCATTCGGCACTTCGGGTTCAGGGACCCCGGGAGGTGAGGTCCCTCTCCTTGAAAAAAAGAGATGAATAGCATGAATGCAAACAGAGGAAGAAGAAGAAGAAGAAGAATGAGAATGAGGAAAGAGAAGGAAAAATGAGGAAGGAAGAAGGATTCAGAGTTGGTAATGGACCGGTGCGGGAGCCGGTGCGTTGCCGACATAAGTAAACAGTCGTATTAAATAATACAGATCATTTACTGTTTCCCTAACTGCTTCTGTCTCTAGCAGTAATGTTGTATATTGCATTGCATCTGCAAAATAAACCGTTTTTTAAATGTTGAAGACTAAAGTTCTATTTTCAATCTCATTTCTATTTTATCAAACGTTTAACTAAATATACCTTTTTTTTTCTAAGGTTGAACAGGCATACATATACTGTTTACAATTTCATTTTTTAAAATTTCTTTTTTTGACATTTTTATACTTTGTGTTTAATTTTTTTTTTTTTTTAATTTAATTTTTAAATTTATTTTTTCAAACCTTTTTTTTTAATACAAATTTTTATTTTGCATTTATACTTTGTGTTTAATTTTTTAAATTTTTTAATTTCATTTCTTAATTAAAACTGTTTAATAAGTTTTTATTTTAAATTTATAATTTTTTATTTATTTTTTTATATAGTTTTATTTTGCATTAGTCTTTCCGTCTATTTGTGTGATTATTGTTTTTATTTTTTATTAATTATTCAAATTTATTTTTGTTACTTTTTTTTTTAGTATAAGTTTTATGTATACAGTTAATTTTTACCAGTGAATTTTTCATAAATTTTAATTTTTCTATTTTTTAATTCTATTTCATTTTTGAAACTTTCATTTTCCATGTTATGATCAAAAAATTGTTTTACATCTTTCAATGTTGTATACGTAAAAATTACGTTTTTACATACCATAAATCAGTAAAGTCAAACCACCCACCCCACATTCCACCATTCTGTAACCTCTATTGATTATTGATCTATTGATTCAAGTCACATTTCGAGAATATATTTTAAATTACATGACAAAATTTCAATTTCATTTATATATAAACCACCGAATATATGAGGACATACAAGAGTTTTCAATTAATACAGCTAACATAGCACCACCTGAACTAAGAAAAATAATGGACAAAGACAACATAAAGCACACTCAACCAAATAATGATAACATTAACACAAAGTCCCAATTAAAACCAGTAAGAAGAACTACATTGCGCTCAAAACGGCCTATTCTTACTTTTTTGACGACAGTTACATCTAGCCATGTAACGTTATCGTACACGGACACAGCAACATTTAGCAAAAATTTATCCCAACATTGGTTATATACTGATCAACGGATATACTCTAACGTAATAAGTTTTCCAATCAATAAAGCTAACATAAACATAAGAAATAATAATGAATGTAAAACGACACCTGACACCACCTTAAGCCACGAATAAACTGCTATCAATTAACAACTTACCAATTATTGGCAACAGTAAGTAATAGCAATTACATGCAAAAACGTAACCTATTCACACTTTTTTCAAGCCATGTCTCTAAATATCAATGACTGATTTTACAATTAACACAGATAATATTAAGCAAAAATTTAACAGGTTATCCTGACCTAATATTGTAATGAACGTAAGATTAAAATGCTACACACACACACACACAACAACACAACACACACACACACACACAACACACAACACAACATTACTTATAATAGTTAAAAACCTGAAATTTTTTACGCTTATCCGTTTTAGGCTCCGCCCCTTATCAGAAAAATCGACGCGAACATGAAAATGACTTTATGCTATATCTCTTGATAAATGATGCCATACTATATATTTATACGAACAAAATGGTAAATCTGGCAACTGCGTATCATACAAAGGTGAATTGGCAACACTGTATAGATTTGGGAACTGAGTTATATATAAATCAGTGAGCTACTCGATGGGTCATTCATAATCAAGAGCTCTTACGATCAACACTTTAAGACACCTTCGTTGGATCCTGTTGTATCATTAGCCAAGTTTTTTTATATCTACACATGAGGATTTTTCAAATCAATACTTATTCAGCTAGGTAAGATTTTTTTTTCTTTAATATATATATATATATATATATATTTTCTCATTTAAAAATAACATTGTAATACATCTAATCAATAATTAATGATACGTAAAGTAATTAAAAACATCATTAATTAAAGAATAAAGGGAAAATGATATATGCACATGTCTAAAAAATTATTCTTTTCCAGAAACGTGTTGAATATACATCTATCCATTTGAGTAAAAAGCATCCTACGTGACGTTATCATCGCACCCTTTAAAAATGGTATGTTGTTGTTGTTGTTGTGTGGATAAATATATTTAATATAGGGAATGAGAAATACTATGTTAAACTAATATATTATTGGTATAGTGCCCTAATTTGTTTGAAAACTTGATTTTAATTGCCTAATGCATCATAAATAATAATAATGATTATTTATTCCAGGCTAGCCCTTCGATGATGAATGCTGGTAATAAGAAGAGAAAGACCACTATAACGGACATAACGCACATCTCTGTAGAGAAACTTAAAAAATCAATGGAACGTCATACCTATGAAGTTAAGATTATTGACGAAAACTTTTTCCATGGACCAAGAGATCTTGAAGCCTCGTTTGAAATGGTTGTAAGCGAAGTCATTAATGTTGTATTACAAGATTAGATTATGACAGGGCCTTGAGGGTTGGATTAACTTCAACTTTGGTGAATGATCAGTCGCCTGACCGAGAATATTATGTAAATACAGTTTACCGGAGATTACTGACAAATATAGGGGTGAAAGAGATGATGAGACGCTTGGAAGGGTCATTTCAGTCCGTGACAAGGCCTCTTTTACCAAATTC
The DNA here is from genome assembly GCA_015478945.1 of Trachelipus rathkii. NCBI lineage: Eukaryota > Metazoa > Arthropoda > Malacostraca > Isopoda > Trachelipodidae > Trachelipus > Trachelipus rathkii. The sequence goes on along the minus strand of JABUQX010027390.1, from coordinate 62,097 downwards.
AAAGTAGTAGCAACTGTGTTCATGATAGCAAAAGGCAAAGGCGATGACTGTGAAACCGATGCATTCGAGCCACAAAATCTTAGTTTCAAACATCGTTACATTAGTAAAGTTCATCTAGAGAAAGGGGATGTAGGTTGTGCCTTTAAAGCCGTCGTTTTGTTTAGGAAAATAGCGAGAGAATGTGTAGAGCCTAAAGGCATTCATTCTTATACAATTGAGAATGAGGCAGATGCATTAGCTAAAAAATGTGGTATGGAATATACAGATTCTTTCATAGTAACTGACTTTGAAAAAATCGAGAATGTCGAAAAATGCCGTATAGTCGTATTTGGTCCTGAAGGTAATGGAGTAAAAATACTTTATAATCCATCTAACGAGAACAGAAATGATCCTTTATACATTATAGGCCATGATGGATTTAATCATTACTATGCTATAACAGAAGATAAGTTAAAGTTATGTTTTGAGAATACCAAAAAACACGGGGCATATAGAAACGGTATCTTTTGCACTTATTGCTTCAACAGTAATAATATCGCGCATAAATTAGACTGTGAACATTATGGATGTAGACAGTGTCTATACGATAAGTGTCAAGGCTCGTTTGATCATGATGGTATATTCCATGAATGTCGTGAATGTAATCGTGAATTTTATAATGCATTTTGTTTTAAAAAACATCAAGATAATAATACGTGCAGGAAAATTAAGATTTGCAAACTCTGTCCTATAGTACAAATAATGTGATCCCCAGGATAATTTCAAAACACGATGCACAAAAGCTTATCTGCAAAACATGCATACAATTATATGAGCCGACCTAAAGAAGACGAATATCATATATTGCTACATGAAAGAATTAAAAGGAAGAAAACGATACTGATCCGGTGGTTTAACATGTTTTACATGTATCGAGAAATATACAGGAAATTAAAGGTCTTATGATGATAAAGAAGAAGAATAATTAGAAGTTGCGTCCTTATTATACAATGGAAGCCAGATGATATGCGAAAGTGGTACAGATAAGGAAGAAGTGAGCAGTATGACACATTTAGTTCAAGAACAAGAACATTTAAATTTAGAGACCGAAAAAACCCACCTATTGAATCAATTTATAGACTTCCTGATGGAGTTTTCAGAGAAAAATCCTAAGTCAAAACAGTACTGTTGGCTGAATGAATGTTGCGAAAAATTGCAATCCATATTCAGGTTATATGCATCATTAACTGACCCACCCAGAGTTCAGATTCTAATCCAGCAGAAACCCTTTAAAAGACGGTAATAAAATCATTTCAATGGGATCGAATGGAAATATACACTTCAGGGATACATTGCTTTTCACACCATGTGCATTGAAAAGCTTACCTAAATGCATGGGTGTTAGTGAAAAAGACAATTCCAAGGGGTTCATTTCCCGATACATTTTTAAATGAAGATACATGAATTATAAAGGAACCTTATTCCTGATAAGAATTCTTCGAAGTTAGTTAAAATGTTCAACAGATGAAAAGCTTGAATTGAAGAGTACCTATAAATAAGCTTTATAGGCAAAGAATACAATATTTTGAAAGAATTGTGAAAGTACTGTGTTACAATATCAATACAAGAAAGTTATTGAGAAGTGTTAGAGTAAGCTTCATTAAAGAAATTTGATATACAGATTGTCTAGCATAACAAATAACAATTGCATCTTTATCGCTTTACACTTTATAAAAATGTTGTTTATGTGAGGAAAAATTACTATTCTGGTCGAGAGGAAACCTAACTTTCACCTAATGAAGCAATTCGCTGGCTATGTATCAGAAAAAATGAACAAATATAGGACATCAGGCATGCTCGTAGACAGGTGGGGTAGGGTTCACAATTAAGAACAGTTGCTTACCCTGACGGGTTTGGTTATGTAAAAGAAGTGAAAAATGCTATTCCTATTATGGTTGTGCATGCATGGAGCATAAAGACTGCATAAAGGAAAAGTATGTACTTGATGGCGTTCGGGCTTTGAACGCTACATCTCACCATGAAACAAGAAGATAGGTATAAAGAAGCCGGGTTTAATGTAGTACGTGTGTGGGAATGTAAAGACTCAAAAGACCCAAATCATTCAAGATCCTAGATCATACCGATGAAAACATAAGATTAGTGACTATATTCAAACCGTCTTAGCCAATGATGTAATGTTAACAACAGACTCATATAGACAACTTATTGTTTGGAAGCGCACTGGAACCATTCGCTACATTACTACCTCCAACTAAGGACAGAAAGAATACATGTGATTTAGACTATAATCCGCTTATATCCTTTATGTTCAGAAACGAAATGGAAAGTCCTTGTGGCCACCTGAAAAACTCAATGAGGTGATAAAGTACCTGAACAATTGAATCATTTAAGGAATGGTATCATAAAATTATTTCCGTACAGGCTGTACACTTAAGATTTTCCTCCTCACACGAACATTATACATCCCGTCTCGCCTAAACGGGCCAAAATTAAATTAAATTCCACTCTGTGCAAATGTGTTGACAGAAATGTCGAAAGCAGTCATTGATAGAGATACACAGATGACTAGTTGAAGTGTATACACAACACTGAAAAATATCAGTTAGCATTAGAGATGGGATACGAAATAATTAAAATTTTTGAGTTTAGTCGTTTAAAGAGAAGGAGTTTTTATTTGAAGGATATGTGAACCATTTAAAAATAAAAACAGAGGCATCAGGACCACCAAATAATATTCACGAGGACAATCCTGATTTCGAGGAAAAACTTAACAGAGTGTCGTCATTTTCAGAGAAAGGAAGGTGTCGAACTTGATATTAACAATATCAAGAAAAACCCTGGAATGCGGTTCATTGCAAAATTATGCCTCAATTCTCTTTGGGGAAAATTTGCACAAAATACGCCTACAAGAGGCGATGTAGTATGTACTAGTGATAAACAACGTATGGAGAACTATCAAATCAATGCGACAAGTGAAGTCACTAGCATAGATTCAATGAGCTGTAAATATGTATGTAACAATTGTCAAGAATGCACTAGACGAAGCATGTCAACTGCTACAACATATCCTATCGCATCGTTATACGACTGTTATTAGCACGATTAAAATGATACGAGCTAATCTAAAAGTCAAACAAGGGACATTGTACTGCGATACAAGACTCTTTGTATTTTTTGTCGCTGGAAGAAAACGATGACAGTTATTGAAACAGGAAACTTTTTAGCGTGGAGACTAACAGTATGAAATAGCTGAATTACGGTTCTGGGGCATACGCTGATTCCTTTGTGTGTACTGGACCTAAGTTTTATGCTGTTAGAATAAGAATCAGAGTGGAAATATAAAATATATTGTAAAAGCCAAAGGTCTTACAATCAATAAAGATACAAGATACTATTAATTTTGATAAAAAATTGTTAAGTTATACGTATGATCGCGCTCTTTGAAAATAGTATAGGTCCACGATGAGTCATTGTTACAATGGATATCAAACGCCATGATTGTTACAGTGAAGGCATGAATGAAAGTAACACATATTGATAATGTTAGATAAGATGATAGTACGAGGACGATGACCTACCTTCATAAAAAAGCTGCACGAATAGACGAGTCACAGAATCATAATGCTAATTTACACGGAATAAGTACAGAGGAGGTATGTCTACAGTGTGTCTAATATACTTTTCAGCCTGGGAATAGGAGGTCTTTTCAGATGTTGTTTGTACTAATGTATAGTATTGAAACCCATGCGGTATCTATATCTTATAATTCCTGACGAGGTAGTACATTCAATTGGTTATAAGGGTGTACAATAATTCCAATTTAATATATTATAAATATTTATCTATGTATGCCTAATGTATAATGTTTAATGTTTTTTTCCATGTAAAATATTCTGAATAAAAAATGTCAGATAATAAAGTATATTTTTTATTAACCTTGCTTAAAATCATTCATGTTCGTTGATTTTCTGAAATGGGGGCGGAGCCTAAAAAAGAGATAAGCCTAAAAAAAATATTTTAGGTGTTACTATTGCATAATGTTGTGTGTGTGTGTTGTGTGTGTGTGTGTGTGTGTGTGTTGTAGCTTTATTCTTAGATTCATTACAAATAGTTAGGTCGATATACGTTAAAAATCCATGCCAATAATTACTGTCTTATGGTAATCAAGCATGTTTTAGAGACATGCTTTGAACAAAAAGTCCTGGAAATAGGTTTACGTCTTTTGCATGTTAAATGCTAGTTAACTTACTGTTGCCAAGTATGCGAAATTTGTTAATTGATAGCCGAGTTTATCGGGCTTAAATGTGTGTCGGTTGTCGTTAAACATAGTTTCTTAAGTTTCATGTTAGCTTTAATGATGTGGAACCCTTATTACGTTAGGGTATTTCGCTGGATCAGATATGATATTACATTGTGCGATAATTTTGCTAAATGTTGCTGTGTCAGTGTACGATTAACGTTAATATGGTAGATGTATGCGTCAAAAAGTAAGAATATAGGCTACGTTTTGCGCGCAATGTTAGTTTCTTACTGGTGTTAAGTGTGGATATTTGTTAGTTATCAGTTTATTTGGGTTTAAGGTGCTTTAGGTTTGTCGATGTGCCATTTTTTCATAGTTCAGGTGGTGCTATGTTAGCTATTAATTATGTGAAAACTTGTTACTCTGATATATTCTGATTTTTGTAAAAAGAACTTGATTTTTGTTATGTTATCAAAAATCATACTCGGAGAATGTGATTGATCAATAAGATCAAGTAGAATCAATATAGGTTACAGAATAGTGGATGTTGCGTGGGTGGCTTGATTTACTGATTACTGATTTAGGGTATGTAAAACCGCTAGAATTTTTACGTTATAAACAAGAAGTATAAAAAATTTTAACAAAACAAAAAAAGTTTTAAAGAAATAAAAATAGAAATAGAATAATTTATATGTTAAAAATTAAAAGATAAAAGTACAAATGTTAAAAAAAAGTTATGAAAAATAAAGTTAGAAAAAAAAATTTACTAAAAATAAAAATAAAAATGATATAAAGCAATAAAAACAAAAGTATAAAAATGCAAAATAAAACTTATGTAATAAATTAAACACAAAGTAAAAAAAATCTAAAATAAAAACTTATATAAAAAATAAAGTTAGAATGAAATTAAAAATTTAAAATAACACAAAGATAAAGGACAAAATAACTTATATCAAAAAAAAAAAATTAGAAATAATCTTAAAAAATAAAAAAATAAAAAAATTAACACAAAGTATAAAAAGCAAAATAAAACTTAAAAAAAAATAGTAAACAGTATATGTTGCTATAACTCTAGAAAACAAAAGTATATTACACTTAACGTTATAAACTTCCAGATGTGGATTTGAAATATATAAATTTTAACCTTCAACCGTTTTAGAAAAATACGTTGTTTTTTTAATTTTTTTTTATCCGAAATGTGCATTTTGCAATGCAATATACGACATGTACATGCTAGAAACAGAAGCAGTTATGAAAACAGTAATGTCTTGTATTATTAAAACAATGTTTACTATGTCGGCAACGACTCGGTCCACGCCCTGTGCCACTACCACTTTCTGAATCCTTAGCCTACTTACCTCATTCTTCTTGCCTTCCTCCTTTCCTCATCCTTCTTCTTCCTTTCTTCTTCCTTCTTCCTTTGTTTTGCATTCCATGCCATTTCATCTTCTTTTTTTTTTCAGAAGGACCACCTCGGTGGGGTCCCTGGACCCCGAAGCCGAATCGAACTCCGACTCGACTCCGTCTCCGAACTCCTTGCTCTGTCGCCAAGATCAATCTTCTACGCTCATTTTTTAATTTTTTACGGGGCAACGTCCCGCCCTTACGGGGTACGCAGAGGAACCGTAATCTCTCTCCGACGAGGATTACGTTTCATTAAACTCAAAATCCAAAATTTCATTCCGCATACAGTTAAGACCATAACATTGTTTTTCAAGAACGATTTGACACTTGGCGGCTAGGGCAGCCACCCCTTAGGGTGACTAGGGTCACAAACTCGCGTGTGATTCAGTTTATCAACACAATGACCACATTACCAAGTTGAAAGCAATATACTCTATTCCTTTCGTACGAAAAGGGTGCTGTCTGTATGTGTGTGTGTGTGTATGCGCACGCGCGACGAATAAAAAAAATATAAAAAATGACAGACAAACCTTCGGTTTTGTCTGTACTGTCGATTGGAACCCTTTGGCTGTCATTCCTCAATATAACCCTAATAATCTTATTCATTCCTTAGCATAAAAAGTTGGTTCGGAAGTGTTTACAATTACTACAGCGATTAAATCGAATGTTAATTATAGTAATATATTTTCTTCGATTATGCATTTTCAGTGCTATAAATGCCAACAGAGCACGAGAAGACGATTTTAAACATACGTTTAGGAGGTACGATTCACGATAAATCGATGGAACCATCAAAAATGATCTATCGATTATTTTAAAACCTTCTAGAAACAAAAAGCCCCTTTGGGGGCTCCCCCCCCCTTTTTGGGGTTAAAAATCTTGAGTTCAGCTCGAGAACTCGAAGTCGGTCTTCCAGACCTTGAATTCGGTACTCACGACCTTAAAACCTTAACCCCGTCGTCGGAAATGGCCGAAAAACCAATGTTGCAAAATGTTTGCTGTGCACCATTTGCAACATTGCATGCAACATTGCTTTGCAACATTTTTAGCGGTACTTTCCCTCTCAGTTAGGTGCTTCCCTACACTACTGTATATATATATATTATATTATATATATATTATATATAATATATATGTATATATATTTATCTATATATATTATATATATAATATATATAATATATATATTATATTATTATATATATATAAATATATAGTGTATTAAATAAATTTATTTATATATATATATATATATAATATATATATATATATATATATATATATATATTATATATATATTATATATATTATATATATTTATATATATATATATTATATATATATATATATATTTATATATATATATATATATACTATATAATATATATATATATATATATATAAACTGTTTAGAATTTAAAGGCGTTACACACGCTCAATCACGAAACTGAGGCCTAACCTACCAAGTATTTCGAAGTTTGAACAAAGCGATTTATTTCACACTGTCGCTCTTTTGAATATATATGTTTTTAAATAAAATTAAAATTTTAAATTTTGAATTGGCCCTGACAAAATATTAGGTGAAAAACCAGAAGAGTTCAGGATCACCACGTCCTACTTAATTAACAGATAGAAGCTCACTGACTGCCGAGTGACGTCTACTCAGTGACTCTACTGATTTGTATTTTTGTGCTTGCTCGACACAAAACAAATACGTGGCTTGGAGTCATAAAAAAAAATTACATACACATAAATAAAATATTTAGGACGGACACTTTCTACACTTTTTTTATTTTTTTCAAAAAGGTCACGTAAGTGAGTTGCGCAAAGACAATTCGGTGCGCAACTGGAATTGGCAATTATTAAATACGTCTGCGAAACGACTCTACTTTTCAGGTAGTGCACGACTGCGAGTTGTCACTTAATCGCGCAGTGCACAACACTGAATATATTAATATAATATATAAATATATATAATATATATACATATAATATATATATATTTATATATATATAATTATATATATATATATATATATATATATATTATATATATATTATATACTATATATTTATTATATAGTATACTATATATATATATATATATATCAGAGGCGAGTCCTACACTCGTGTTAGAATGAGTTATCATATAGAAACGATCAATCCTTTACAACTCATATGCTAGATAAATTCTCTTTATGTTTTGCAAATTGTCAAGGATAAAATATTACATATAAATACTAATAGTTATGTAAATTAAATAAAAAGGTAAGAATCACGCTATTACATAATGCTATTTTTATATCCATTAAAATGAGATTATTCTTGCACCATTCGAATAGCCGGAGAATTTCGTAGGTGAGAATTTCTCCCTATAAAACTTGATAATTGCCCCTTTGGAGCTGGTAGTATACTTTTATGGATTTTCCCATCTCTTTAAGATAAATAGAAGAGACTTTAGTCCTTATTATTTTAAACTTTACTTTAAGCGATATTATATAATATATATATATATATATATTATATATAATATATATAGTATTAATATATATAATATATTAATATATATATAATCTATATATATTATATATGGTAAATAGGAAGAGGGGCAGAGCAAAATTCAAAGAGATCTTTCAAGAAAGTTCTTACAAGGTAAAAGTTTTAGATAAATAGGTTCAGAATATAAAAATTGTAGGTGTTATAAATAATAGAAAATTTTATATAAAAAAAAATATCAAATTATTTTATATTATATCTTACGTCTGGCAAGGTGTACAATTTTTTCAATTTTTTCTTTGTTTATTTATGGGAAACATAAAATAATATTTCAGTCTTTCGTTTCTCTTTTAATTGGAACTGAAATTAAATATATATAATATATGTATATATAAATATTATCATATATTATATACTATTATATATTATCTATTATATATATTATATATATTATTATATATTATTAATTTTATATATATATATAATATATATTAATTATATATATATATATATAATTATATATAATATATTATTTATATATATATATTATTATATTTATATATACTATATATATATATATATATATATTTTATATATTAATATATAACATATATCTATATATATATTGTTTAACGTCTTGTTCTTTCGTTAATTGATTTCGTTTGTTTTATTTATTTAGAGCCTTTACGCGAGGTCCCAGGATTCTCTTTGGAGAAGGCTTATTCCTGACAACACTAAATGAGAAAGAAAAGGATTCAAGTAACACAAAAGAGATGCAATTTTTGATATAATAAAATAAATACCCAATTATATTTTTTTGTCAATCCTATTGTACCTATTACCAATATAGTATATTAATCCTTATACCCTATTACCAAAAATATACATATAACCTATTATACCCTATTACTAGAAATATATATATCCAAATATTCTTTATTTATATACAATATTAAATTTTCCGGAAAATATTCATAATATAATTTATTGTCAGAATTTTATGCAATTTACGGAACGATACGCTCCTTAGCAACTTATCCAAATTTGCCCGAAAGTTAGTTTCCTTGATCGGGAAATTCCTTTGACGATCCTACAGTAAGTATTTATTTCTCACGAGCACCTGGAATAGCTCGCTATGCTAATGATCGACTCAGCCCCAACAGCACGATCCAAATTTGTTATTTCCAGATGAGTGATGGGTGAGACAAACGCTCCAGTCGTCACCGTTACGATGCCTCCCACACTTCCTGTTTGATTTAAGCCTAAAGGGGCTGACTTAGCTACACGATTGTCCTTTGGAGTTGCTCCCGCAACCGGCACCCTGAAAATGACAATATAAATTTGTATTATACCATCATCATTTCCCTAAATCGAATTAGTAACAACAAATTATCCTAACACCGTTAATAATAATAATAATAATAATATATATAAAATAATAATAATAATAATAATAATAAAATATGATATATATAATAATCCATAATAATAATAATAATAATATTAATAATAATAATAATAATAATAAAATAATAATAAGATAATAATAATTAATAATAATAAAATACCTAAAGGCAATTATATTAAATAGACGCATATATTCTTATTTACAGCAAATACATACTATTTACTTTTGCGCGCAACCAGCCATACCTACAATTTCACTAATAAATATAAAAATGACACTTAATAATAATAATCATAATAATAATAATAATAATAATTACATAAAAATACTATAATACCAAATAATAAAAATAATAATAATTAATAATAATAATAATAAAATAATAATATAATAATAATAAGAATTACTAATAATAACCACAGTAATTTCTATTCCGATAATTTTCCTTACCGATCTCCAATTTGCCATAAACTAAACCTTTCGTAACTGTGTGTTCTTTTTAGGCTTTAACAGAAATCCTAGGTGTGCGTTATAATTTTCAACCACACGGCCTGTGTGTTTTTGCACACAACCCACACACGCACACACCCACACACACACACACACACACAAAACACACACACATATACTTTAACTTCTGTGCCATAAAAAATAGTCGCGTTTAATTCTACCTATTTTAAACACAGATTTCACCGTTAATCACATCTGTCACCTTTCACCCAATTTCATACACGAATTTCCTTAAATGCATGGAAAATTCCAATTGTCCGGTTTTTTGACATATTTTACATATCGTTTAACTATATCCCAATACAATATCACCTATAATAAAACACCCTAATTCGAAAATCTCAAACATCCTACATCGTCAATGCTAATATTTCCTATGCGTAAATTTGAATCCTACTATTAAATTTTGTATTTAAATTTAAACACGATCACCGAAAAATATCTTTATTAAGTCGTTTTACTTAAAAAAATGTACCTAAATGTGAATTTGACAATCTCTGCTATTAAATTTGTTGTTCAATAATGCCACTAGAAATTTAACTTTTTTTAAAGTTTCTACTTGCAAAATGCTACTAAAATCATTCCCTTTAATAAATGAAGTGAAATCTTCCACAAATAAGCAAAAATGACTAAACCTGATTCACCAAATAAGACTTTAGAAATTACTCAATTTACCCGTAGTGGGAAAATGTAAACTTGTTTGTAGTTAAAACAATTCCAAATCCTTATGCGTAACTGGGAATTTCCGTGAGCTTAGCAGTAATTTCCTCGTCACAGAATATTCAGATTTTGTTTTTTGGAAATAAAATTTTTAAAATTTTTCCCCGTATAAATCTTTGATCCACCTTCGAATTTTTTAACTCATTTCAGAAAAAACAATCTATTATATTTTTATTAAAGTATACTGAAGGCTAATGAATTAGTTGGTATCGCTCCTACATACTCCCCTTTCCAGATTGGGACCAATCTTAAAAGGAAAAAAAATAGCTCCCACACCACTCAAAAGGGAAAACAACCTTACCTAATTTTCGCGATAGAGGCTCGTCTTTCCTCCGCCCTTCTCTTTCATACTCCCAATCTTCCCTTTTGACATTCGGCTATATCTGGAGCTGAGAACCGATAGATTTGTCTTGTACCTGGATAGCCCAATATTCTACTCTTGTGGATCGCACTCCTGTTCCTACCGATTGGTCCTCTAAAAATCATCCGATTTTCAGGTCTTCACCACCTTCCCATAACTCCTCCTGAATTGACCTGGGGGTATAGAAAGGAACATTATTAGAATAAATGTAATTACTTTGACTAATATCTAACATACGCGTTCAACTGGTTTCCTTGGTCAATGTTTCCTTCCTTGAGACAATGTCCATCCTCTTCACTATTCATTCGCTATGTACGACCATAAAGTGTGTGAAACTGCCATCTGGAAATCTTTAAATGACTTACTCGACCCGTTTGTAAATTAAGTTCTTCAATCGATTTGACACCTCTGAGCTGTGCAGAATCCACAATCTCATTAAGTCATTTGTAAAACACATCAACTAGGCGAAGATGTCACTCTATTCTCCGTTTGGTCATTATAGTCTATTGTTAAATTGGTTTCCAGTTTGTGATGGCTATATCCTTCCTTGTATTTAGAGGATTCTCTTAGCTACCTCACTAAATCACCAAATATCTTTTTATTTTTTTCATGTTTCCTTTCCTTCGTTGATCTCCCAAGTTGTCCTCCATAAATTACATAAGTTTGTGTTGGGTCCACCTCTTTCTCTTCTTCTTCAGTTTCTGTCTCCCATACTTGTTCTTCTCCTTGTTCATATGTTTCTTCTTCGATCCTAAAATAGTCAAGCAAATATTCCGGAGGGTCTGCCCAAACTTTTAAATGTGTATAGTGGGCCCTCATTGTTTTTCCGTTTCCTTCAATGTCATATGTCATTCCACCTGCAATCACCTTGGTTATCACAAAAGGGCCCTCGTACCTTTTGCTTAATTTTTTCTCCAAAGTTCTATCCACTGAGATGATTTTCCTTTTAACTTTCACCCCTACTGCGTATGGCAACCAGTTTGGATGACCCTCTTTCCACTTGTCCTGTTCCTTTCTTGAGATTGGTAATACCTTCCTTTCTCATGTTTTTGAACCATTAGTTTCTCTGCCGGGGTCACTCCTAACTCTGCATGTTTTGTATTATTATATACCATTATTACTCGGGGTAAACAGTCATCCCATTCCTTATCCTTCGTTACCGTATTCTTGAGGAACTCCGCAAATGTCCGGTTGACCCTCTCCACTGCCCCGTTAGCCGCTGGTTTGTATGGACTGCTAAAGACATGTTCGATTCCGTAGGCCTGAAGCATTTCCTTAAATCTTGTGCTCCTAAAGTTTCCACTCCATATCTCAATACTCATGTGTGGTGTCGCAGGAAATGTGGCTTAAGATTTCTCCTTCAAAAGCCTCTGTTACACTCACTTGCAGATTTATCCCTTAAACGCTTCAGTGCAGCCCATTTAACTACAGTATCTAATACCACCAACAGGCAAGTTTCCTTTTCTAGTTTAGCATCGGCCGCATAAACAGGTCGACAGACTATAATTCGAAACGGATTTTGTACCTTAATCTTTCCATATAGGGGGGAAACATCAACCTGCATGGTTCTATTTTATTTCAGTATGGCAAGTTGGGCAATGTCGCGGGCACCACATCCTAATGATTAACTGAAACCTCATGACAGGGTGCCAACACATACCTTGAAAATCAAGATCTGTTAACTTTCTTTCTCGACCTTATGACTAAATTCTGATGTGTAAACCCACATAATAGCTTACCATCTAATGGTTGGAAACCCTTATAAACAGCCCACAAATTGTTTCATCTCTAATCCTTTTTACTAAGATGGCTCCGATTCATTCGTAGATACTTCCTATATCGATTAATTTCCTTCAATAATATATCCAGGTCTTCTAATTCATTGATTATTTCCAATTTTATTATTTTCCAATCGGTCATCGTTACCAATGTGCGATGCTATTCCTTCTGGCCGAAGTCCAAAATTGGAATCTGACTCCACAAATAACATTCATCACACTAGCAGTAAACAGCTGGAATATGATTCGCATCCTGAACGCGACCAATTTGGTAGCACTAATTTCCCGGACACCTTGTTCCTTTATTTTTTGCCATGCTGTCGATACACTCGCACAATCCTCTAGTACATACCATTTGAGAAGCTAATATCTACCTTCAATCTTTTCAGAATTTAGTTGATCACAAATTGGTCTTTGAAAGCCATCAAACACTCCTTCTGTATCAACTGATGACAGATCTGGTCAGAAAAGCGATCTGATACTTCCGATAGGAGACGCTCCTGCCCATGCACTCCTATTAGTTGTGGTTTGCAAGCTGTACTTAGACTGGATGCCCTCATTCCTTTCATTAAAATTTATTTCCTAATTCTGCTTTGGAATGATTCTGCCATAACATTTATTCACTGAATGTATCACTTCCCTATCCGTATCTGAGTAATGTCATTTTCTTCTCTCATATGTGATGCCTCTAGTTCCTCAGTTATCCGTCGACAACTATTGTATTTTCTCACTTTTGCACTCAGAAACAGTAACACATCATTCAGCACTGGATTGCAAGTGATCCCCTAGCACTGTATGTGTAAATTTAAGTGAAGTCTGTTGCCCCTCGTTCCCTTCTTGCGTGTATGCCACTGAGACAAACCATATGGCCATGATGCAACCAATCCTTATAAGGTTTTATCAATTGGCACTAATAAAACTTCTGGTACTGGTTCCTGTTCTGGAGTTAATGCTTTTAGTTAATTTTAAGGCTATTTGGTCCATTTTTCTAACATACATTATTCCATTTGCTTAAATGTCAAATATGATCCATTAATATTCCACTTTTAGCTCCTGTGATTTTCTACGTTTTAATTTTTCTAGAATACTCTTTAATCATGTATCTCCCTCAAAACTCAAAATAGGATCAGCACCGCCTGGTGTTTACCATTTTATAACCTTTAAGCTTTTGTAGTGTTCTGGATCCGTTATAATCGATTGTCCTACATCATGGTTTCCTTGACCATTGACCATGTGGGCTGCAAACATTATCCTATTCCGAGGATAATAATGGAATACTTGGAAATATATTCGCTCAAAGTCATCCAGAACTACGGCAATTTAGCTATCCACTAGCTTCGAATCGTGTGTAAATATACCAATGGCCGTGTCCGTGTACAAGAATGAAGTCCTGAGCCTAATAGAAAGGCCGAAACTTTTAAATCCCGCAACCGTATGGCTAAGCGTTCCCTTTCTATGTGGAAGCTTTCGTATCAACAAGCCAATGAAGGAGTTGAGTTATATGGCAATTACTCTCTCTACACCTTCTTTGTTCTTGCACATCGCGCACCCATTTACAAATCCACTTGACACTTAACGTCGAGTTCCAACTTGCCTACTACTTCGAGAAATCTGGAAATCTACTTATGATTCTTTCGACCGTGTTTTCAGTCTCGAAAGCCTTTGATCCTTTCATATGTCCATTCAATTTTGTCTTTCTTTGACTCCGTTAGTGCACTTGAGACGGTGTGCCATTCCTAGAACAAATTTTGTTATAAATTTCCGTAGAAAGATTAATCATTCCTAATATCGTATATAACTCTCCCCACATAGTAGCTCTCTCACTTGTCCACTTGATCCATAAAGTTTCGGTAGTTTTTGCATCCCTGTCCTGCTAGATGATGTTCCGTAGGATTTACTTCTTTCTGGACCCAGTCAAAATTTACTCATTTTACCTTGCGTTCGTTTCGCAAGAGGCGCTGTAGGACCTGTTCAATTTCAATCCCTAATGTTTCTTTAAATATCTTTGATTAAAGAAACATCAGTCGATGAACCAACTACCTATTCTCGAACTAAAACCTTGTTGGATCGCTGCATCTCCTCGTGGATGCTGCAGGTCGCGTTCTTTAGCCCAAAGGCAAGCCTCTTTAACCGTATGACCACTGACTGTGAAGAATGCTGTAAGAATTCCTTGCTTTCTCTCTAACTGCATTGGTAATACTTTTACTAAGTCAGTTGGTAAAATATCTGTACCCTGGACTCCAAACAAAAAAAATAATACAGTTTCAGTTATCTGGCCATTGGAACCTAATCTAGCTCGGCTTACTTGGTTTTATAAGCGTCCTATCAATTACACGACGAGTGTTACGTCCTTTTTCCTACTGGCACCACGGAGAACCTCCTTCTGCCAGCACAGGCTATACATGTCTTTAACATATCAGGTTTACTTGGTTTCGACTTTCATCTTAGTCTTCTGATCGAACTCCTTGCCACGCTGGTTAAATAAGGAAGTATAATCATGCAACCTTTATCCTGTAGGGTCATGGATGTCCACTGAGTCCGAATCTTCCCTACTAAATGCATTATTCCATTGATATAAACATCGTGACGTTCTCCGGTGTTCTTTAGTTACAGTTCATCCATGAAATTCTATTATCCTTCTAGTAGTTTTTCCTTCGTACCATTCATTCATTCAATGGTCCTTGTTTCTCTAATTTCCCGATATCTTGTGTCACATGTACATCATTCCTGGCTTACTCGTCTAGTTGTCTTCATCTACCATAGATTAGCCGATTCCTATCTTTCACATGCTTCCCATTTTTAATTTTCCGTATCAGTGTTTTTATCAGCATAGTTTTCCTTCTTGTCTTGTCCATTGCACAATCTGCATTAATTTAAACCCTTTTATTAATATCCTCTTCGGGATGGTCCCTTTCTTCAACTAATAACTCTTCAGGTTGCATGTCATAACGATTTCCATTTCTAGGTTTAATTTCTTGGGAATCCCATTTGGCCTTTATCGGGGTCCACTCATTTGCAGTAATTGTTATTTCACCTGTGTTATATACGGGTATTGCCGTAACTACCCTCACACAATCTTCAGATCTTCCTGTTAAATATACTTGTTCTTTTATATTATATTCCCCATGACGTATAAAAGATCCACTTCTTACATCTACTTCAATCTTGTTTTGTACCAAAAATGCCCAGTATTGTTCCTTCTTTCAATCTACTTACTACAACAAAATCTGATAGGCCATAATCAATGTCATTTATGGTTACCTGTAATGTAGCCGTTTGTTTAGACTCCACATACAAGTTTGGGTCTCCCACACCTCTTAACTTCATCGTCCTTTTTGTTAATTTAGGGTTGGTAATCCTCCTAATTTGTGCTTCTTCAATCAGGCAATATTGAGCACCACTGTCTATTATAGCATTCATATTAATATTATTCAATTTTATCATAAATCTCAGCAATGGTGTTATATTAAGACCTTGCCTACCTTGATCTTGGCTTCTTCCTTCTGCGTGGTACACTCCTGTTGTTGTGTTTGTTATGCTCAACCCTTTATCCCTCATCTTAGGTATCCTTTGTGGTAACTCGGTTGTAGTATCTTCAGCCTGTTCACTTACAAATTCTTTGGCTTCTGGGTCCAACACCACACAACCTTGATTGACCGGGCTGGCTCCTGAAAAACTCATTATGACTTCTGTGGATCGCTCCGACTTGTTCCCGGCATGATGGCGGAGCAAGTTCGTTTCCCGAACTCGTTGTTTTCCTTTTCTTTTTCCATTCCTCTTATTTCTCCTCTTAAGGGACAATTATCCCCCCAGTGACCAATTTCGTCACATAAGAAACATTTCCTTTCAAAAGGTCTTGCTTCCTCCTGCTCTTGTCTACTTGTGTCCTGCCGTCTGTAGTTGTTTCGAGGACCACACTCCCTTGTCTGATGCTCATCACTACCGCATCTTAAGCACCATCCTCTAAACCTCCAACAATCTCGTTTCATGTGTCCTATTTTGTTACAGCAATAACACTTTGGCCTCTCATTTTCATATGTTCCTCTATTTGTTCTTCTTGTACCTGAATCTCGCTGGTACACCACTGGTTTTCCATATCGCACTTTGTCTGCATATGTTTTCCTTTCATCTCCCTCATTTTGTAGGGTTGCCCATATTGGGATTGCCTCGTCCCTCGACT
>JABUQX010027390.1:15000-17500 GCA_015478945.1 Trachelipus rathkii | reverse complement strand
TTTTTTCTCCAGTCTTAGAGTAGCTTTTGTGCGTGATAGGTGACAAAGAATTTGAATGATTTCTATGAAATTTTCTCTAAAGTTTACACATTGCATGCGTTTTTACATTTTAATTTAATATTGAAAGTATTTAAATGCAACAAGTATAATAGCAATTGTCATATTATTAAATTTAATAATAAATTTATGTTCAAAGGTAATCTTGACACACATGCAGTGCTAAACATAAACTATTCTTTAACGAAAATTCGACACATTTAAATTTTATTGTAAAAATACTAAATGTGAATTAATTCGTTGAGTATATAGCTTTATAATATATATATATATATATATATATATATATATATATAGACAGTCTAGAAGGAGTGTTATATATATATATATATATATATATATATATATATATATATATATATATATATATATATATATATATATATATATATATATATATGGATAGATATCGATGGCCAGCCTCTAGAAGAGACACAATCCATAGCTATCTCAAAAACTACAATAGCTACAAGGAAAAGGAATACATTGTTTGAATCCTGGTAAAATTTTAGTGCGGAAAATGTAAAAAAAAAAAAAAAAAATATCTCAAACTATAATAGCTATAGGGAAAAGGAATACATTTTTGAACATTTGAGATTTTAGTTAATAAAATGTAAAAAAATTAAACAAAAATTGGCTTTTTTTTTAGGGGGGGAGCTCGAGCCGGCGGGGGACATAGTATCTATATATTATTTGTAAAGGTATTACACGGCAGGAGGCTCGAGCCGACGGGGAACACAGGGGGGGACGTTTTCCATACCCCGTAGGGGAGGGGCGGAGGAACCCCCGCGACACCCAAATACCAAAGAGCGGGGTATTCTTTAGTTAAAAAAAAACAACAAAATTTAATAGAAAGTCTATTTATTTAAACGAGTAACGTATAAAAAGGTCTCTAAATAGTATTTCTACTCGTATGTATTACTATAATTATTAACAATTTTTTATTATTATTTTTACATTTTCCGCTCTAAAATTAGACTAGCATTCCAGCAATGTATTCCTTTTCCAAGGTAGCTGTTGTAGTTTTTGAGATATGGATTGTGGCTCTTCTAGAGGCTGACCGATAACGATAGTTATCGATATATCGATGTCGAGAACGAGTGGCCACGGGTCAAACCTTTGCCAAGGATATATATATATATATATATATATATATATAGATATATATATATATTATATATATATATATATATATATATATATATATATATATATATATATATATATATATATATATATATATATATATATATAGGTTAATCTCTATCCTTTAAAAGGAAGTTACATAAAGTGGCATAATATCGACAATCGCGGAACTCTGCTCATGCAGCCCAGCAGTGTCACGTGTTATCTAAAAACCCAATAGAAAGATCGCGAAAGTTTCCACAAGTTGCTTTTTTATCATGTTAATTTTTATATGTTAATTTTTTTAATTTTTTTTTTATATTTTTGCGTCCGGAGCTTGGGAGGGAGCAGAGGGGG
The DNA here is from genome assembly GCA_015478945.1 of Trachelipus rathkii. Lineage (NCBI taxonomy): Eukaryota > Metazoa > Arthropoda > Malacostraca > Isopoda > Trachelipodidae > Trachelipus > Trachelipus rathkii. The sequence goes on along the minus strand of JABUQX010027390.1, from coordinate 15,961 downwards.
GACTGAAGTCCCCCGTCTCCCCCCGCTGAGGCCGAGAGATCCTGACTCTTTCCATATTTTTGCCATTTAATCTTGGGTATTACTTTAGTTTAAAAAAAAAATTATTGGCAACCTTGTCGCACTATTGCCTTGAAATAATCGAAAATCGATTACATTGTTCGTTCGATATATATCGGTTAACTACCTTTTAAAGGAAAGTTCCTATATATGTATATATATATTATATATATATATATATATATAGGCAGCAGTATATATATGTATATATAGTATATATAGGATATATATATATATATTATTGTTGTTATATATATATATATATATATTATATATATATATATATATATATGATGTTTTTCTATATTTGAATCGGTGTTCGTTCGTATGTGCGTTGTCTATAAGAACATGGGTCAATTTAGATGTAAGGGAACAGAGTCAGCTGGGTGCCTTGTGATGTTGACTGAGGAAAGATAATTTTCTATTTCTTATATTGCTGTTTAGTTGTTATACTATTTTTTAGTTTAAAATTTGTTGCTTGTTAAAAAGTTTGTGAAATATTTAATTGTAATGTATTTTTTATGAACAACCAAAATGAGTGAACGCCAACATTTTTTATGGTCATCAAGTTAACATTAGAAAAACTTTATATTCTCTAAAAATATCCCATGCTACTATTACTTAGATTTAATCTTGTTTATCATATATATATATATATATTGTTATATATATATGTTACATATATATATATATATATATATATATATATATATATATATATATATATATTATATATATATAAATTAATATAAATTTTTATATATATATATATATATGTTAAGTATATATATATATATATATATATATATATATATATATATATATATATATATATATAAATTAAACTCCTCATATTACTGTAAATAAGGTAAAACTGATATTCTAGCGGTTTTTAACATTTTCT
>JABUQX010027390.1:7500-10000 GCA_015478945.1 Trachelipus rathkii | reverse complement strand
AAATATTATAATATTATAAATTATAATGATTATAAATATATATTATTATAGACTATAAAATATTTTGAAATAAGAGATTATAAATTAATAAATATTATAAATAAATATTATAAATATAAATATTATAAATAATTAAATATTATTAAAATAAAATATTTAAAAGATAAAATATTAAATTTAGGCTAAAAGAAAATAAATAATATAAGTATAAATATTTAAAAATAAATATTATAAATATAAATATATATTAAATATAAAATATTATAAATATTAAATATTATAAATATAAATATTAATAAATATAAATATTTATAAATATAAATATTTATAAATATTCACTTTTACAAAATAAAATATTACTACATATAAATATTCATAAATATATCTTTAAGTATATATATTATAAATATATATATTTATAATTATAATATTATAAATATATATATATATATATAATATATATATATATTCAAAATAACAGCTCTCATAACTATATAATAAATATAAATATATATATATATATATATAGGTATATATATATAATATATATATATATATATATATATTATATATTATAACCTGTATTATATATATATAATATTAATATATATTATTATACTAATTATATAATATATATATATATATATATATTATATATATATATATATATATATAAATTATATACCATTTATATAAATATTTAACATACTATAAATAAAAATATATTAAATTTATAAAAATGCATATAAATATATATATATAAAATACTATATGATATTATAAAATATATATATATAAAATATATAATATAAAATATATATAAATTATATATAAATATATTATATATATATATATAATATATATATATATATATATATTATATATATATATATATAATATATATATATATATATTATAATATAATGGAAGGAGAAATAAAAATTGACCCTTTTTTAAACAACATATGACAGATAAAAAATGGAAAATTATTGCAGACAAGGTTAAAAAGACAAACCAACCCCAAATATGGGATCAGTGTTTGATAAAACTTACATATAAAATTAAACAGTGTGTATGTATGTGACTTAGATTGAATTAAAGTCCAATATGACTGAAAGGCCTCTCTTGCAAAAGTGCTCCATTTTCGAAATTTTCGTTTTACTAATATTTTAAATTTTGATGTGGTTAAAGTAAATTACGATATTTTAAAAATTTTGATGTTGGGTGAAAGGTTAAATTTACGGATAATTTTAGGGAGTATTTTAATTTTATATCAATATTAATATATATATATTATATATATATATATATTATATATATATATATATATTATATATATATTATAATATATATATATATTATATATATAATATATTATATATATTTTATTTATAGGATAAATTTAGTTTATTCTTTGCTGTAATTGGATATCTTATAGCAGCCATATACTTCGTACAATCTGATCTGCATGACGATAGCATTGATGAACAAATAGAAACTACTACAAAAATGTTTGTAGATATAGCATTAAGTAAACGAAGTGACCTAATTTCGCTTATGAACAATGATGAAAAGTTTGAGGATGCACCTCAAAATGAGAGAGTGTAATTAAGCAGAAACTCCTCATGAACCCAGAGAACAAAATAGATACTTTATTTCTCTTACCATTTGCAGTTTTCTACTTCAAATTCCCGTACTTTGCGCATTTTCGTGGATTGAGAAAGTAAAACGGAGAATTATGGCAGCACGACAACAACCTATTGAACTGGCCAATAGAAATGGTGCTGCAGCTCTTATCAATTAGAATAACCATCGATGGAGATTTAGGGAACGGACTGTGAAATTCCCAATTATCATTCTTGCTTATATAAAAGATATTTTGTGTTCATTCTGGGTCAAATATTTTCTCTTAAAAACAAAGGCTAATAAGCGATAGCTTTCTTTCTGGACTAGTTGATAAAATAATAATGCAAATTTAGAATAACTAAAGCAGATTAAGCCATTCAAGTCTATTGTAATTCAAAAATTTGGCGTACCGAAGTTTTGAATTTAAATTGTCTAGAAATGTGTAAACTCCATAATTCAGGATGTAAATTTAAATGAGCAATTTTTAAAATTTATCTAAACTTTTTCTTTTAAAATAAGATTTTCTAATTTTCTAGTGATTTTTTATGTTAAGAATAATTTTAAGCTTATATTGTTTTAGTATATTTTTCTTGTATTAATAAAGTTACTTTTTGAAGATTTTTCATATTGTCGAAAAATGTATAGAAATCAAAATTGCAGAGATTTCAAAGACTGATAATAATTTAATTTATTGTCGACATGACCGCTAAACATGTCTGGTCAAATGATTGGTGTAATTAAGAGCATCAAATCTTAGTTAACATTTGAATGGTTCTCTGAAATATGAACTAAAATAATTAATTGAAATTTTTAAGTTCCTTCAGGATTAAAGGTTCGAAAAGAATTATTTTCAAATCTTCAAAATCCGTTATAT
>JABUQX010027390.1:0-2500 GCA_015478945.1 Trachelipus rathkii | reverse complement strand
CAGACCTCCTGGTATTCACACGGAAATAGGTTCCCAGTGAGAGGGGTACTGTGGTGAAAATTTACTGCAGCCCAGCTATCCAAGATTTGTCCCAGATTCCAGATGTGTTCATGCTGGATATCTGGGCCCTTCAGTTTCTGAAATATTTTGAAATGTATCCAGAACTCAAATCTTTTTTAAGTTTTCATTGATTGAACATTATGTCAGTGTATTGTGAATATAAATGTAATGATAAATTGTATTATATATAATATATATAATATATATATATATATATATATATATATATATATATATATATATATATATAATATATATATATATATTATATATATATATATATATATATATATATATATATACACGTGTTTATGTGCTGGTGTGTGTGGGTTTATATAAATAAAAAATAAAAGTGAAATATTTATTTTATTTCTATTTTCATTTAATTTCACGTAGGTTCTTTCGTTTCATTTCCCATTATTTCATTTTTCATTTGAGTTCATTTCATTTATTTTTAATTTCATCTTTTCTTCCTGTATTCATTTTTGTAATTCTTATCGTCTTTTTGTTTTATAATTGAATTAAAAAAAATGAGTGAGAATAAAAATGAAATGGAATAAAATTAATTTAAAAAATGAATAAAAAAATTGAAAATTTTAAATTTGAATGAATTTAAGTGAAAGTGAGAAAAGAAATAGGAAATAAAACGAAATAAACTGTAAAGAAATAATGTGAACTGAACGATATAATATGAAATAAAACGAATGAAATAATATGATATAATCTGAGAGATTTATTAAGAATAAAGTGAAAAAATAGATAGAAATAATCTAAAGGAAATAATATGAAATAAATTAAGCTGACCTTCGATCAAGAGCTAATTAGATGAAAGAGGCTTAAATTGATTATTGAATAACTAGACCTAACCTGAAAAGTTCTCGATATTATTTTGAATGGATTCTTATATGACAGAAATTGAAAATTTAAGGAGCATTTAATTTTTTTTTTTTGGATTGCGGATTTCATGGAAATAATATTTTTATAATAATTTTTGTATCCCAGCAAAAATATCCAGGTTCCTGTAGGTTTTAAGATAATTTATCTTAAAACCCATTGGAACCTACTGGAATTTTTTGCTGGGATGTAACTTGAAGCAAAACTATGCTACTAATATCTCACTCTCGATATATATATATATATATATATATATATATATATATATATATATATATATATATATATATATATATATATATATATATATATTACTATCTATATATTATATATATATATATATATATATATAAATATATATAATATTAGGGCATAATATTAAGCGCCGGTAGAATATTACACTGAATATAAAGTCTTGTTGCATTAGTTAAAAAAGGAAGAGCTGTGCTAACCCTAGTACTTCTTGGGATATTCTTTGCTTTTCTGGCAAGCTGTTAGGTGTTGTGGAAGCGATAAAGCAAGGTTTTGAAGCACTGTAGGCTCTAAATTATACCAAATATCCTTAATCGCTTCCTGAAGCTTTTGTATTGTGGAAATATCATGGTCGTGAAGCTTGCGCTTTATGATGCTCCAAATGTTCTCTATAGTGTTTAAGACAGGTGACTGACCTGGCCAATCACGAATGTAGTCTACAGCCACAAAATCAAACCATTCTTTGATTAATTTGGCTGTATGTGCAGGTGCACCATCCTGTTGAAATGTGGTTGCCTGACATTGCTCAAAACAGTCTTCAAGATGCACACTGATAAGCTCTAAATACCGATCTTTATTTATAGTAACGTTCTTTGGAAGAAAAATAAGCTTGCCTACACCATAATACGTAAAACAATCCCAAACCATTAATGATTCTGGCCACTTGACACTTTTGGGTGTACCGGGGATCATAGGGATTACTACTTGGGCGGCGATACACTTTGCTGTTACGGCCCCACATCACCTGAAAAGTGGCTTCATCAGACCAAAGCACAGTTTTCCATTTATTTATATCCCATTGAAGATATTTCTTACTAAAAGCAAGCCTAGCCTTTCTTTGCTTGACATTTACAAAGGGCTTTTTTCTTGCCGCACAACTGCGGAATTTTAGGGTATCATGCAGTTGACACCATACTGTTCTTTCAGATACATTTCCTAACAACCTTGGATTGTTCGATTTCAATGGTCAAGATGTAATTGAAGGATGAGCATCAACTTTTCGTTTCATACTGCTTAGAGTCCTTTGAAATAATTTTTTTAGGGGCACCAGAGCACTTCTTCTACAGCTCAACTTCTTTCTCCCCACATTGAGCAATTTTTTTTTACCCATTTCTGAACAGAACGTAATGTAACTCCAGTAATATCAGCAATCTCTTTATTTCGCGTTTCTACCTTGTTCAGAGCAGCTATAGCTGCAATATGCTCTTTGCTTATGTCTTTATTCTTCCCCATTTGATAAATATGCCCCAATTTAGTACCACGCTCAGAGGAAAAAAAATGAAAAATTTGAGAG
>JABUQX010027389.1:120000-142913 GCA_015478945.1 Trachelipus rathkii | reverse complement strand
AATTCGACATTAACAAATCAAAATAAAAGGTTCTCCTCTTAACCTCTTATAAAAATTTAAAAATTCTTACTACTATATATAATATATATATTATATACTATTATATATAATATTATATTTATATACATATATATTACTATATAATAATATTACTACTATATACTACTATATTATTATAATATATATACTATATACTACACTAATAACAAATACCATTAATATCCATAGTAAGCCTAAGCTTACAGTACACTCTACTATTTTTTTGCGGTAACGAGTTGCCGCGTAAAGAAAGGTCAATAAATAGACTTTGTCCATATTCATTACTTTTAAAACAACCCAAACATTTACAGTCAAGTCTCTTCCACAAATCGCTCCTTCCCTACTTCCCTGCACGCCATTTACTGTGGCATCAGTGTAGTTGCATATCACCCAGATTTCCATATTACCCAATTTCAATTGTCACCAATGTATAACATTGAACTTTATGATTTACTTTTTCACATAAGCCACCTTAATATGTGAATTTTATCAAAACACCGTAAAAATAAATAACTACCACCACTTCATAATATCCACAATGTTATTCAAACTAAAAACAAACTATCTTATTTTGCATTTTTTAAATTTATATTCCCAATTTAAATAACGGTTTCAAGATGCAGCATTTAAGGTGACGGATTGTTTCGCACCCACGGGATGTGACAGAATACTCACAATGATACTACTCTATTGTATTCACCAGTAAACCAGTAATCTACTAAAGAAAATTTCTAATTTAAGTTATCGATATTTATTAAAAATTTAAACCGGATTTGTTTTACTATGTGAAACCCTTTAAGACTAAGGAAACTAAGAAATTCGACATCATCTCTTGTAGACTAATTTTAAATGAAACAAAACAATAGTTTAAGCATGTCAACTCTAAAAAAAGTAAAAAATAAAAACAGAAATTTAACGGCATTAAATCTCTAGCTAATGGTAAAATCTCTTGGGGTTTCTCAGACCAGTGTTCTCGTAATCGCTCATGTATCAAAAATTTCAACATCCTTGTTACATGTGCGGTAGCACAGAACACACGAAAACATCCCCCTTTCCAATCAATTTTTTCTATGGTAATGCGTACCGGTGGTGCACCTGTGAATTTCAACCATCATCGATCACTCTTCTTTAGCACAGCACTATTCTATAAGCCAATTTCTTAATACTAGCTACCAAAAATTTTGTTTTGCTTTAGTAAAAGAAATCTGACGCGGGCTGGTTAGAGATACAATATAAACGGGCACAACAATTTGCTCGAAATTTTATAGGCCAAATCATCACATATATAAGCCAAAAAAAAATTACAAAGGTATAGAATATTTGGTTTAAGTACCGTACATTTAAAACGTATTTGTAAACTTTACTCGCTTACCTTTTTCTTTTATATAAATATGCTTGAAATTTAGGAAAATTCAACCAAATTTTAAACGGAAAAGTTTTTAAAAGATAGAGTGGAATCCTTTTAAGGAAACATATTGTTTGTAAAAACCAAAAATGGCTTTTACCATAACCTTCTTGAACGACTCTACGATTACCCCTTTCAGGCGATATAAACGGTTAGATGCCCATTTGATTTACTTTCCAAAGAGCATACCTTTCAAAGATATTTCTCACACGTTCCGCCTCCTAGAATTGGGCGCTATGCCCGTTGAGTGTGAAGTTTAAAAAAAAAAAATTTACTGAAAAATATATCTTAGGCATGAAAGTTAAAAATTAAAGTTTAAAACCCCTTTATTTTGTTTACAAAAAATTACACAACGAAGACGCCGCACTTGTAGAGGATAAATAATTGCACGCAAACAAATTCATCTCATTTTCAAACTAAAAAAAATGAACTTCCCTATTAAACTCGTCCACCTATTTCACGAAAAAAATTTATAACCTATAGAATCTTGCAATAATTTTTACTTCTCTGAACATATTTGAGACCCGTAATTCTAGCTCATTAATTTTTTGACCACGTATTTCAAGCTCATTAATTTTCGACTTCATTTGTTCGATTTCTATGGTTTTTTCTTCTAATTTGCTTTCATACTTTTTACATAATAAATTTACATTTTCCTTGTTTTCATACTTTTTACCTAATAATTTTCTAATTTTTATGTTAGGGACGTTGTTTCTAGATAGACATTTTACCTACTCTTAAAGATTTTTTGGTACGTGATATTAAAGCAGAGTTACGAGAAAGTTGAGAGTCGTTAGATAAGATCTCTATTTCATCATCTCTAGAATTATTTGTAGATAAAACAGGAATAGATTCTGGAACAAATCTCGAAGTTGGAGGAGAGCTCAAAATTTTACCGATTTCCTCGAGCTCGGATAGAATTTCGGAAGCGGATGGGCGTGATTTCGGATCACTTCTCGGTCACCATTTTCTTAAAACGTTGGTTCTGAAAGCATGATGAAGATAAAAGATTTTGATTAAAAAAGAAGTATAGCAAAAACAATGAAACCACTATTTCTGTATTGTACTTTACAAGTTTAATAATCATAACCAGTTGGTACCATTTGGTTTAAAACCAACATGTTTTTTTTTTGTTTAAGCCAACTAACAGCAAGCACTCCACGGCACCGCACGACGACGCACGCACTCACTCACGCACGCTACTGGCACTCACTCACGCACACACCACACAATACATACATAATATATACTATATATATATATATACATATATATATATATTATAGATATATAATATATATACTATATACTATTACTATACTATATCACCTATATATACTATCATATCATATATACTATATTCACAATTCTTATGTATATAAATTTATATGCTTAAAAAATATTAAAAAAAAACTTATTATAAATAATCTAAAGGGCCGTTTAACAAATATATTCGAATCATTGAAGATTATGTTGCTTCCCATTTTATTAGTTCCAGTTACTTTGATCGGCATACCGTACGGCTCAACGCCGCTAGCTACAAAATCTATCTAGATGATAAAAATATCGGCTGCGGGTTTGGGAAAGTTAGGCCCGGTCGCTCAGTTGCACGTTGCTATTTCTCTGGGTGGAGACCTTTTTTAGCGTGGATTCTGACGCATCTTTCTTACGTACACGAAAAGTGCAACATTATTTGGGCACAACCCATTACATAATCAAATTCCAACAAATGAAATAAATAAAATAATAAACATAGCGAAAATGGTTTAAATAAAAAAGGCAAGATGTCTGCCGCTCGGAAAACAAATAACCCTCCTAACCAGAGCTCCAACCGGCTACGATTCCACAGCTACCCTAGACTAATAACGTGACAAATTCTTCACGAACGGAATTTTGCTACGTTCACGGGCCTCCTCTTTAAATAAAAAAGATTCTCAAGAATCGTTTAATAAACTTCGAATTCTCCGGTTGAAGCGGAGGGTCTGAAGGGATCCTTGCCCAAAGTAGAGAAAAAGTCCCGTTATATCAATACGGGCCTAAATCTTTGAGTATAGTCAGGAAGATCATGCTCCTACTTTTCATCGCTATTGCAGGAACAAAGTTACACATCGGATGTGCTATATACAGGTATATACTTAAACTTCTTATACCTTATTCAAACTGAATGTCCACAGATAGCAAAGGAGCATTTCGATCGTTACCAGAGGAAAAACGTGTGGGCTTCAGTCATGCCTCTCCCTCCTCTCACAGAGAACAACTCTTGGGCCGCTCTTTGTTTCACTGCCGCCAGTGTCAAATCCCCTCTGCTTTGATTGGTATTTTGCTGGAATCGTGACCCATGTCATTAGCTTTATCTACTTATTCGAGCTGTATTGCAGTTTCACTATGAAAATTTCAACTTTCAATCGATTTACCTCCCCCCCCACTTGCGATATGCCGGGCTTTCTTCTCTAACTAAATATCAGATGCACACCTCTTTTAAAAGCTTCCTTCACATCCCACCAAGATCTTAGGACAATTAAATTCCGATTAACACTGTTGATTCAAAGGGGGAGGAGCAATTGAAGCTTAAGCTACCTTCCAATTATACTTACTGATATACTCATATTTACTACTACATATATTATTATTAATATATCATAAGTATATATATATAAATATATATACTACCTTCATATATATATTATATATATACCTATCATGATATATAATATTCATACTATGTATATATAATACTTTATACTATATATCATATATATATATATATATACATATATACCTTATATAATAATACTATTATATACTATACATATATATATCATATATATATATATCTATATACATATACTATACTACCTATATATATATACTATTATACATATATATCCTATATATATCATTCGTGAACTCGATGGATATTAGACCGACAAAACGGTTAGTCAAACAAACAATGTTTTCATTAAACATGTTCCCTTAACCCTACTTAGCCTAGCCTAGCCTCATTCCACAATGTCCGGACCACGCTTCCAAGACTTCTGATTCCATGTATCACCTCAGTCAATCAAAAGTCGAAAATCGTAGGAGTTATCGTCATTAGTTATAAGGGCAGTCGAACAGCAATTCTTCAATTATTAAAAGAACAACCACAAGTACCATCGGGCTTGAACTCAACGCTTCTTTTCTTGATCGTACAAGGACCTTCGACAAAAACACTTTGACATCTGCAATGTATTTTTTTAGCCGTAAAGAATACTACCAAAGGGTAAACCGCAAAGGTAGCAGGAGTCGGGGTCTCTCTGCTTCCCGGTGGACGAAGGACTATTTCCCCCACCTCCGGAGAGGGTCTCCGGAAATACCTTTCCTTTTTGGTATTTGGGTGTCGCGGGAGTTCCTCCGCCCTCCCCTACGGGGTCATTGGAAAAACCGTCCCACCTCTGTTCTTCCGTCTGGCTACGAGCCCGCTACTCTTGCCGTGTAATACAATACCTTTACAAATCTATATATAGTTATATACTATATATATACTATATACTAATAATATATATATCACTTAATATATCATCTATACCCTACCTAGTACTATATATACTATCAACTATATATATCATATATACATATATATATACTTATATTATTATATGATATAATATATCTAATGATAACCTAAATAAACACAATTCCCTAAACAAAAACTATCTATGATGGTAAATAGAAGATACCCCTGTACCATTTTTTTTTTGGGGGACTGTAACGAGCTACCGTAAAAAGGTCATAAACTAGAACTTTCCACATTACTATTAAAAACCTACTCCCAAACATTCACGTAGTTATTCTCAAATTGCCTTCCTACTTCTGCACTGCCATTTACTGTGGCATTTGTAGTTGCATATATCCAGATTTCATTTACCAATTTCAATTTTACCCATGTTAACATTGAACTAATAAGTTTACTTTTTCACATATTTCCACCTTATATTAATGTATTTGTATAAACCAGTAAAATAATCAACTACAACATTCATAATATCCACAATGTTAATCAAACTAAAAGACAAAGTATAATTTGCATTTTTTTAATATATATTCCCAATTTATAATTACGGTTTCAGATGTCAGATTTAATGAGGGATGTTTCGCACCCACGGATGTGACATATATCACAATGAACTATCTATTGTTCAAGTAACAGTAATTACTAAAGAAAAAATTCTATTTAAGTTTCGAAATTTTAAAAATTTAAACATCGAATTTATTTTTATTCAAAATCAGAGATAGTGCAAAAAAAGAATTTGACATCACCTCTTTAGATAATTTTAAATGAAACAAAAATATATTTAAGCGCTACATTTAAAAAAAGTAAAAAATAATAAAAGAAATTTGAATGCCGCATTGTAAAGAATTTGTTTACGTACAATTATTTATCCATCACATTTTCAAACTAAAAAAATGAATTGGTCAAATTTAAATGTACTATTTAGAAAAAAAAATTTTACCTATTAGAATCTTGCAATATTTTACTTTCTAATACTTGAAGACGTAATTCTAGCTCATTAATTTTTTGACCACGTATTTCAAGCTCATTAATTTTCGACTTCATTTGTTCGATTTCTATGTTTTTTTTCTTCTAATTTGCTTTCATACTTTTTACATAATAAATTTACATTTTCCTTGTTTTCATACTTTTTGTCTAATAATTTTCTAATTTTTATGTTAGGGACGTTGTTTCTAGATAGACATTCACCTACTCTTAAGGTTTTTTGGTACGTGATATTTTAGCAGTGAAGAGAAAGTTGAGAGTCGTTAGATAGGATCTCTATTTCATCATCTCTAGAATTATTTGTAGATAAAACAGGAAGGGATTCTGGAACAAATCTCGAAGTTGGAGAAGAGCTCAAAATTTTACCGATTTCCTCGAGCTCGGATAGAATTTCGGAAGCAGATGGGCTTGATTTTGGATCCTTCTCGGTCATTTTTAATAACAAGTGTCTGAAAAGGCATTAAATAAAAAGATTAAAAAAAAAAACGTCATTAGCCAAAAATCTAAACCAAATTCTGTATTACTTACAACGTTTACATTCATCAACAGGCCGTAAAAATTGGTCTTAAAACAAACAATTTACATTAGTTACACACACCAGCGAAAACGCGCTCACGCACACACACTCATTTTACTAATTATACATATATATATACTAATATATCATATACTATATGATATATATTATATACTATATATAGATATATATATATATAATATATATAATAGTATATATAGATATATATATATATATATATATATATTAGATAAAATAACCCCTTGAATGATTCTTTCACTTACCAGGATTAGATCCCGGGCCCTCGCCGAACGGTATATGGCAAGCGTGGTTACCAATCAACCACGGACAACGCTAAAAAGCATACGCGACCTTAAACCTCATGGAAAGAGTGCTCTATTTCAACTCAGGCAATAAGGACGCGCCTATGGCCAGACAGATACCTCATGCCAACGCATCTCGCTTAACACTCGGGTGAAAGTAACACAGGACCCATCGTAAGGGACCATCCTAGACCTCGGAGTATAATTTGTATAGTGTATAATTACTGCAATTAAACCGCAGTTCAATTTGTATAGAAAAATAACTCTTGAGTGATTCTTCACTTTAAAGGATTAGATCACCGGGCCCTCTGCGAACGGTATATGCCAAGCGTGTTACCACTCGGACCACGACAAGCTAAAAAGATTACGCGACTTAAACCCTATCGAAAGATGCTCTACGTTCAATAGGAATAAGGGAGCGCCTATGGCAGGACAGATTAGATCTAATCCTGGTATGCCGCTTGCACTCGGTCTATTTATTCTATACAAATTGACATCGCGGTTTAGGTATGATGGATTACACACTACACACACACACTATATATACTATATATCATATATATACTATATATATATATTATAATATATATATATATATAATATATATATATATATATATATATATACATATATATATATACTATATATATATTTACTAAATGATATATTAATATTATTAATTTTATGTATATAAATTGATATTACTTAAAAATATTAAAAAAATTAATTAAATAGTCTAAAAGGCCGATTAAAAATATCCGAATATTGAAGATATGTTGCTTACAAATTATTAGTTCCAGTTACTTTGATCGGAAGAGCCGTAGGCTGAACGTAGCCTAGCTGCAAAATTATTAGGTGATAAAAAATACGCTGCCTGCCTTGTGGAAAGTTAGGGCCCGGTCGGGCTAGTTGCACCGTTGCCTATTCTCTGGTTGTGACGACCTTTTCTAGGGTGGTTTCTGGCGGTATTTTCTTACACGAAAGTATATATTTGACAAAATCATTTACATAATAAATGCCAACAAATGAAATAAATAAAATAATAATAGCGACAAATTGTACAATAAAAAAGGCAAGATGTCTGCCGCTCGGAAAACAAAACCTTAACAGAGTTCAAGGTTGGTTCACAGCTACCTTGACTAAGTGAAAAATTTCACGAAGAATTTTGCTACGTCAAGGGTTCCTTAAATAAAAAAAATTCTCGAGGATCGTTTATAAATTCGAATTTCCGTTAAGGAAGGAGTCTGAATGGATCCTTGGTCAAAAGGTAGAGAAAAAGGCCGTTCATAAATACGGGCCTAAATCTTGGGAGTAGAGTCAGGAAGATTATGCTCCTACTTTTCATCGCTATTGTAGGATCAAAGTTAGACTTTGGATATGCTATATACTTACACTTCCTATACCCTATTCAAAATGATTGTCCACAGATAGCAAAGGAGCATTTCGATCGTTACCAGAGGAAAACGTGGCGGCTTCAGTCATGCCTCTCCCTCCTCTCACAGAGAACAACTAATCCCCTCTGCTTTGATTGGTCTTTTGCTGGAATCGTGACCCATGTCATTAGCTTTATCTACTTATTCGAGCTGTATTTCAGTTTCACTATGAAACTTTCAACTCTCAATCGATTTATCTTCCCCCCCTGCACTTGCGAAATGCTGGGCTTTATTCTCTAACTAAATCAGATGCACACCCCTCTCTGTTAAAAGCTTCTCCGCTTCACGTCCCTCCCCCCCCCCCCCCCCCCTCATGCCCCTCTCCATGTATATCAACATTAAATTATATATATATATATATATATATATATATATATATATATATATAATATATATATAATGATATATATATATATACTAGTATATATATATATATATATAATAGTATATATATAAAACTACCTTTTAACGTGATTTATCCCTATGCAAGGGGTTACACGGGGGGACCACAGGAAATGAAACTTTAAGGCCGGCTATCCAAACCAGCGCCACCCAACGTGTTCTCAGTCGATTTTAATTCTTGCCCCCAGGTAAATAAAACTCCAAACTGCACGCGGAGGATTTGAACTAGCGTCCTCTCGTATGAGAGGCGCCGACTCAACCTCCTGCGCACGAGGATGATATATATATATATACTTATATATATATATATATATATATATATATATATATATATATATATAATATTATATATATATATATATATAAACTAACGTAATAAACAAATTCCTAAACTGTAGAACTTTAACCGTTATCACGAGTACTCTGTTACTATTTTTTTTGGGTAACGAGTACCGCTAAAAAAAGGTCAATAAAAAGACTTTGTCAATTTTCACTTTTTTAAAACATCAAGATTTCATTTACCAATTTCATTTTCACCTATGTTAACTAATACATTTATTTTTTCATATATTTCCACCTTATATATGTATTTTATAAACCACGTAAAATAATAACTACAACATTCATAATATCCACAATGTTAATCAAACTAAAAGACAAAGTATAATTTGCATTTTTTTTAAATAATATTCCCAATTTTTAAAAAAATGATGCAATGTCAGATTTAATGAGGATGTTCCGAACCCGCGATGTGACATATATCACAATGAACTATCTATTGTTCAAGTAACAGTAATTACTAAAGAAAAAATTCTATTTAGGTTTCGAAATTTTAAAAATTTAAACATCGAAATGGTTTTTATTCGAAATTAGAGATAGTGCAAAAAAAAAAAGAATTTGACATCACCTCTTTAGATAATTTTAAATGAAACAAAAATATATTTAAGCGCTACATTTAAAAAAAGTAAAATAATAAAGAAATTTGAAGCACTAAATTCTAGCAATGGTAAAGCTCTGTTTCTCAGAGTAGTCTTAATCTCATGTATAAAATTTAAGATTTTGAAGATGGTGAAACAAAGGAAAACAGAAAAATCCCCCTTCCCAATCATATTTTCTTATCGTAAATGGTGGTGGTGGTGAATTTCAACCATCATCTCACTCTTTTTACACAGCATATTATAAAAATATTTCCTAATAATAGCACCAAGAAAATTTTGTTTTGCCTTTGAGCTAAAAGAAATGTTTTGGCGGGGCTTTGTTAGAGATACAATAGAAACAATTGCTCGATTATTGTTCTAAGCCAAATCACACAAAAAGCCAAAAAAGAAAAAAAAAATACAAAAGCGTATGCAATATTTGTTTAAGTAACCGTAATTAAAACGTATTTGTAAACTTTACTCGCCCACGAACTTTTTCTTTTATATAAATATTTATAATTTAGGAAAATCTTTTATATAAATATTGAAATTTATTAAAATTCAACAAATTTTAAAACGGAAAATTTTTAAAAAGATAGCGTACTATTTTATAAGTAAACATTCAATGTAAACCAAATAATGGCGTTTTTACATGGACCTGTTCGGACGTCACATTATTTAGGAATTATTAAAGATTATGTCCAATTGATTATTTTCAAAGATATTTTCAAGTTCTCCTCCTAGAATAGGGCTATGCCCCTGAGGTGTGAATTTAAAAAAAAAAAAAAAAAATTAATGAAAAATCTATGAAAATCAGGAGAAGTTAAAAATGAAAGTTTAAAACCTTTTATTTTGTTTACAAAAATAAAAAGAAATAATACCGCATTGTAAAGAATAAATAATTGTACGTAAACAAATTCATCACATTTTCAAACTAATAAAAAATGAATTGGTCAAATTTAAATGTACTTTTTAGAAAAAAAAATTTACCTATTAGAATCTTGCAATATTTTACTTTCTAATACTTGAAGACGTAATTCTATCTCATTAATTTTTTGACCACGTATTTCAAGCTCATTAATTTTCGACTTCATTTGTTCGATTTCTATGGTTTTTTCTTCTAATTTGCTTTCATACTTTTTACATAATAAATTTACATTTTCCTTGTTTTCATACTTTTTCCCTAATAATTTTCTAATTTTTATGTTAGGGACGTTGTTTCTAGATAGACATTTACCTACTCTTAAAGGTTTTTTGGTACGTGATATTTTAGCAGAGTTAAGAGAAAGTTGAGAGTCGTTAGATACGATCTCTATTTCATCATCTCTAGAATTATTTGTAGATAAAACAGGAATAGATTCTGGAACAAATCTCGAAGTTGGAGGAGAGCTCAAAATTTTACCGATTTCCTCAAGCTCGGATAGAACTTCGGAAGCGGATGAGCGTGATTTTGGATCCTTCTCGGTCATTTTTAATAACAAGTCGTTCTGAAAAGCATGAAATAAAAGACATTAAAATAAAAGTATAAGTGAAAAATGAAACCACTATTTCTGTATTGTATTTTACAAATTTACATTATAACCAGGGTTGTTTGATTTAAAAAATATATATATATATCAGCCACCTTCTTTTCCTAAGACTGTGGGTAAGGTACGTAACATGCACCGGAAACAGAAAAGTAGTAGAACATGACACAAGTCGAAAAGAAACCCCAGCCTTACCGGCCCCTGTATAACTATTACTGAAAACTCGTCGCAGTCAGAAAACTCCACCCTAGAGGTTTCACGTGAATGCGACGGACCCTCATTATGACATCTCGTCAGTGTGGGGTTCATCCCTTGGGCCCAGGTGGGCCACAAACCTTACAAAACCCGTCATTCACTGCCTATTATGCACCTTTCTATCTCGCCTTTGTCAACTCTCATTTCCTCTCCTCCAGGGCATTTCCTTTACTGACTCAAACCACTTTATCTTCGGTCTCCCAGCCGGTCGGTTCCAAACACACACACCACTATACACTCGCTTCTTAACCAACCGACTAATCATCCATCCTTTCCATGACCAAATTATCTCAATGTACTTTGTTTATTCTCATTTACTCTTTACACCACACAACTCTCTAATACGTTCATTCCTCATTTTATCAATTCTTCCTCACGCCTAACACGCCCCTAAGATTGTCCATCTGAAACACGATTGTACTTTAGATCTATACCCTCTCATATTCCAGAAATCTAGACCATAGTTCATCGCTATACCATTATAAAACTGTAACACATACCTCATGCAAGACACTAGCACACTCCAAGACTTGGTCCCGTTACATCACCAACGATTTAATTGGCACACCCCACCCTTCTCTGCCATTCACGAACTTATCCTGCTTTACACTTCTGCATCATCCTTCCGCTTATCATCCAACGATATTATCCTAATATTCTAAACTTCAGACACATTGTTCCAGCTGCTCACCATCTAAACATAACTTCACAGATGACTGTTGCTCAATATATACTATATATATATATAATATATATATAATATATAATATATATATATATATATATATATATACTATATATATATATATTATATATATATAGTATATATATATAATATATATATATATATATATACTATATATATATATATTATTAATAAAAACGGTATAGAAAGTGCTTTAAATGAAGGCATATACCTCATACATCCTAATTATATATTTAGATACTAAATAATTGGAAGGAAAACATTAGAAGCTCAATTTTAAAAAATGTATATCATCAAAATAGGAAACAAGAAAAAATTATTAAAAGTTAATAGTATTTTTTTAACTCAGTCAAAAACTTATAAGATTAAGTTAAAGTAAATAAACATTTTTAGGGATTAGTTCCAAAATTATATTTGAGAAGGAGACCTTCACGACACCAGTCTATATCGGTTTTTATGTCCGTTTTATGACTGTCACAGCCACTCAACTCGCAGCCCTCTCATTCAAACTGATGCCTTGGATTCTTCCCTTCAAACAGATACACACTCAGAATAGATACTCCAATGTGGAACAATTTCATTCTCTACTGAACTCAAATCCTGCTACTAGAACTCAAAATCTAGCATTATCATCGCTGTCTCCTATGGGTGATATTATTGTTATTACAACCCAGACTAAATTTGAAACGCATTCAAAGGAACAGTGTTCGCAACCGTTATCCGTTAGGATACTGTGGAAGACTCAACATTTCCAGAAAAGTGAAATCTCTGTTGCAAATGCATGTTGGTTCCCTCCCCCACAAGGACCCCCACCGTATCAAACTCTCGCCTCCTCCTCATCTTTAGAGTTCTGTTTTCTCCAAAGGTGAAAATCGGGTTCACAATCTACACAGTTCTACCTTATATGCTTCATCCGAAATGTTACAAGCGTTACAAATTCGGATACTATCAGAAATGCTGCAGAGTTTCTCAATCCGTTTGTTCAAGATGTGAAAGCACTCTACACACTTCTTGCGACCACCCACTTTGCTGACAAAATCGCATGAGCCCACATCCCTTTATCTGATTACAGCCCTTCTTTAGCTTTAGGAAAATGTAGAGCAATGTATCATATGCACCATATACAAACCCACACGATGTGCCAAAGAAAAACTGTTCATTTTGCTCTCTCATGCGTTCATACATCTTCCAATAAGCCAGTATTTTCCACTCATCGTGCACATCAATCTCGAAGGATGGTTTCAACTTCTATGTAGATAATAGATGTGATAATCCACCACTGCCTGACAAAATATAAATTTCGCTGAACAACTATTCCCCCCAAATCCACCGACATAGTCCGAATGGCCTCTCGTCATAAGTTACTGGAACAGGCATCTTTTTCCCCATAATGTTCGCACCTCGAAAATCTATGCCCTACCACGAATAGTAATCATTTTGTCACTGAATGTTGCCAGTACGAAAACTCGAATGATAGTCAATCTTTACTACTACTACTTTCACAAACGCCCAGAGTCAACTTTTCCAGAGAACAGCTGGAATTGCCACACAGTAGACTGACCTTACTGATTCAAATATTAAGTTAGATTTTTTCAAAAATCCTTCTTCAGAAAATCCTGAAAGGTTACCCCATGTGCTATCAAAACGGTCCGACAAGCTATACATCGTCAAGAAAAAAAAGAGCATATTTATCACCAATAGTTATAGCTGACAATTTGACTCGCATACGTTCCACATATGATTACCGTAAGCCTTATTCGAGTGACTTTGAATCTTACTCGGACACCCCTTTAGCCGTCTCGACTAGTTCGCACATTCCAGAATTCCTTGTCTGGATTTAGAAGATCCGTTATTGAGGTATCAAGAAGGAATCCTGGGGGAGGGTATTCCTCACGATGTAATAAAATTCATGGAGCAATGGGAGGTTCCATAATACGGAGTAACGCCCATGGTGGACAGATGTCTGGACGACCGGGAAAGGGGTATCAGTTCCTATCTTCGACTCTTCGTCATCTGCGCATTCTGTAGTCTCCATTCACAACGGATCGTGCCCTCTCTTGGTGGACGGGAGCTCGTCTTGTTCGAAAAAGGGAACTGCTCCCATATTTCATCTAAATGACCTTCCCTTTCCTCCAGGAATCGAGATTCGCTTTCCTGAGAGGTTAGAAGCTCCGGCTCTCAATAAAGAAAGTCCTCTCCGAAAAAAGTAGAACTTTAATACATCGTAGTAGTCACAGATCGTACAGTAGATTCATCTTTCAATTATCTTATCTCGGTGGCGAAATATTTTCAGTAGAATTGTCGTGGAGACTACCCTAATTTTGAAGAATGCTTAACGTCTATTGCAAAAATTGCGCTACACACCTTTCAAGCAATTAAAATCTAAAATAATAAATGTACAATTCTATCATACAAAATTCATTTAAACTTAATTATATATATATATATTATGATAATATTATTATTATTATAGTGAAAAATAATATATATATATAATAATTATATAATATATTGGTAATATTATAGAAAGTTAATTATAATATAACCTAATAATAACACTTAGAATATATGATAATTATATACATAATATATATATAGTATATATATATATACATATATATATATATATATTATATTATATATCTGTATATATATGTTCTTACCTTTGAGTGAATAATAATAACAATAATAATAATAATAAATGCGTCAAAGATTTTGTCGCATTCCTTCATAGTGAAGCTATGATAAAATCCGACAATTTCGTTGCTACATTTTTATATTAAACTTTCTTTGTACAAAATTATTAACATATATATATATATATATATATATATAAATATTGTCTGAGTTTTATATATATATATAATATATATATATATAGCTATATATTATATATATATAGTTTACTATATATATATATAGTAACTAATAATTTGAGCTTTCTGCATGGACCATGCTTCCAAAGGAGGAAGAAAAACAAACATTTGGGGAAATGAATTCGTGGCAAAGTGTCAAAGGAGCATGTTTCCATACATTATCAATAATATTAATAATTTATGTAAATATTTGTGAGTACATATACTATATATATATACATCATATATTAGTAAATTTTATCGAAAACTTATAATATACCTAATATATATATATTATTTTTATATCATCTGATTAGTAAATTATATATAATTCATTTAAACTACTAGTATTATATATATATATATATATATAATAATCTTACCATAAATTGGCATCTTGTTATAGGTTTGTCAGAATTCTGCCTACTCTTTAGTGCTGTGATTGCCTTCGCCCTCTCGGATTGTGTCGAAAATGATTCAGTTAACTCAAACAGGATGATTCCCAAGCTGTATATATCGACCTAATAGCAAAATAAGTGGGGTAAAGAATGCGTAAAGATAACTTGTGGATTGAGCTAAATTTAGTTTTATTTCAACTTAATCGATTCTAGATTTAATTTTTTTTTTTTTTTTTTTTTTTTTTTTTTTTTTTTTGGTATTTTGCAAATTTATACCTTTTCGACGAGGATATATGATTAGCCTTTCAAAACCTACAATGGCGTATTTTAGGACTACTTACTATCAAGACTAGGAAATACTCCTGCCATAATTTGTAAAATTAAAAATCTTAACATGGGTAGGGAAATTACCATCAAATCTTTTTCATTATAAAATTTAAAGTAGGCGAAATCGTAAAAACAAAATTTCTGAAAATAGACACAACTCCTAAATACAGTCCACTAACAAGCAAATAATAATAAAATATCACATTAGAAGGCTAGCGCATTCCCGAGGTCTGCTAAAAAGGCTCTACTCAATCTACTGTGTACTTTCTCTTTTTTTGCGCTTACTCTGAGGTGCCTAGCTTTTTTTCACCGGCCTATGCTGTCAGGCCTCAGTCCTTCTAAAAAGCGTTGGGTCCATGAGTAAGAAATCCTGTGACCCGAAATTTGTATGTGCCCAATATGAGAATAAAACAATAGTACGTAATGATAAACTCTCCGAATACGTTCAATAGATGTAAGCAGATGGATAACGAAGCACTGAGCTCACCATTTCTCACATATGGTCCCTTTCTCTCGAAACAATTCAATATCGCCCAAGTCCTGCACTCCATCCACATAACCCCCACAACACTCACACAACGAAACAAACCCACAACATAAACATATTACAATTCATCACAAACGGACTACACAACAAAAACAAGGAAATAATGAAGCATTCAGCATAGAAAAAAACTAAAATTATACACTTAAGATCCCTGATCCACAGAGAGCACACCTACCCTATAACACTTATCCAGTAACAAAATTTACGTTGTGAACGAAATGCCTATTTTCATAACCTCAAATCCCCCAAAATCACTCTACAAACTCATATACAAACAACTCCACAAAACCACAAACTGCTTTCTCTTAAACAATCAAAACACAATTATATATATTTTATCTCAACTAAGTGAGCCTATACATTCCCCACTACAGACCAGTTTTTCTCCACATGCCATGCCATACTTGAATACTACATTGAAAACCTCACTGACCATCACCCCACCTCCCAAATCTCAAAATGGGGGAGACTTCACCATCCTACTGGTACAACGCCCAAAGGCAGGACAATAGAGGACTACATCATACTCCCGAATGGTTGAACATTTCGTGCAAACAACAGACACAACAGCCATAGAGTTTAAGATATAAATTAATCCAAACTTTTACAGCAAATCACTATCTCAGACATAACAACTATGCTCACTAACCTTAACATACCAACCACTCTCACTGAGAGTCAATACAAATCGATCCTAAACTCTCCATTTATCATAAAATAAATGAAAAAGGACCATCAGCGAAAAACTATCCTACTTAAGAAAAACAGAACACAAACATATCAAAAAAAGCTGTACTTGGTCACAACATTATCAGCCTAAATATTACATAGGAAACAATCGATACCTCACTATCAAGAGTTTCTATGTCAAACCCTAACTACGAGAAAAGCAAACTGCAAGCGTTTACTACGGTCCAGTAGAACAAGAACTGCAATCCTTATAAGCAGCTAACTTTACATCTCTCGATAAAACAATTTAATAAAACCCATATTAAGGGCATCCTCGTAGACTGTTTGACGATGAAGGTGCTGAATCACTGTGGGTCAAGATTCAGGGGATTACATGCCCTAAAGTTTACCGCAAAAACTATTTTCTAATACTCCAAACTTTCTTACCGATCAACAGCTCACCTCAAAATTTGCAAGCAAAAGGTCCAGATTAAATCTCCAATATCCACCTCAAACACCTTGGAACTCAAGCCACAGCAGTTACTAACTTGCAAACATTCAAAAAACTTGGCAACCAACCCCTTCCCAAAAATACCACCTTAATCTGGGAAATACTACACATAACTAATCAATCCCAAACTGTGAAACCTAAGCAATCGAACCCCAATGACCCGGCTTCATAGACACATTTCATTACTCTCTACAATATCTAAAATTTTTCGAAAGATTAATCTTGAACAAAATCTTCCTCTATGTCCCACATTAAAATTCACAACATGGTTTCGGACAAAAACGCTAAACCACCACACTACTTACACACACAAAACACCCTCACCGGTTTCAACCAAAATCCATCACCCGCCTGCACTCTAACAGAATCTTCCTCTATGTCCCACATTCAGATTCACAACATGGTTTCGGACAAAAACGCTAAACCACCACACTACTTACCGATCTAACACGAAACACCCTCACCAGTTTCAATCAAAATCCATCACCCTCCTGCACTCTCCTAGTAGCAATAGGCAAACGAGCTATCCGATATAGTTCCATGTCACCTTTTAATAGGCAAAGTATTAAACAGAAATAAACATCAATGACAAGAAAATATTAGGAAATTTTCTATCCGGTCGGACAGCTAGAATCATCCAAAGGCCGCCGCACGTCTAGGACATACAAGTTATATAATGGAGTCTCCCATTGATGCTATCTTATCACCAACACTCAGCAATCTTTTTATGAACGATTTACTACAACCCACATCCTCCATAAAAATCAATAGTTATGCAGACGACCTTACAGTTACAGCTCAAAGTCTCTCTATAAATACAGTAAGACAAGAATTACAGAAATATATAAACCAATCGGAAATTTGGATGCCAACACACAGAATGACATCCACTCCTCAAAAATCCTCTATCACATTAAACCTGATGGAAGGAAGTCTAATATTCATGCAACAGTTCTCTCAAACAACAGACTCTTATCTTCATAAGCAAACCCACCATCATTGGCTTGACCTTTGATATACACACATGTCATTCATCCACCATATAAACAACATTTCTTCTAGAGCCGCACACAAACTCAATGAAACGAAAGCACTAACTGGAAAATTTTTTGGCCAACACGAAAAGTCCCCTCACAATAGTTTTCAGACAATATCTCCATCCTATCTTAAATATGCATCGCTCGCCTTGGCTTCCACAATATCAAAGTCCAACCATGAACATATCAAAGTCCAACATACAAAATCTAGAGGTTGTTCAAAACAATCTCTAAGATAATACAGGCTGTCTCCATCCATCACTTACAAGCCAAAACAGAAATTCTTTCCTATAGAGCCCAATCTCGACATTAACGGGGCTACCCAATAATATACTATATTGAATCTACAATATATAGTGTAATAATAATAAGTATATATAATATAAATATATTATTATATATTATGGTATATATATATATTATATATATATATAATATATATATATCATATATATATATATATATATATAATATATATATAAATCTATCTATCTATTATCTACTATCTATCTATCTATCTATAGTGCTCCCTCTCTAACTTAGATCTAAATCTAAGTCGTATCTATCTTATCTATCTATTATCCTAAGTCTACTCTATCGTGATCTATCTTCTACTCTATCTTATCATCTATCTTATCTATCCTATCTATCTAATCTTATCTATCTATCTATCTATCTATCTATCTATCTATTATCTATCTTATCTATCTATCTATCTATCTATTCTATCTATCTATCTAAATTATCTATTCCTATCCTACTCTATCTATCTATCTATCTATCTATTATCTCTTATACTATCTATCTATCTTCTATCTATCCTATCTATCTATCTATTCTCATTTCTCATCATCGTCCTTTTTTTTTCCCAAGACTGGGGTAAGGTCGTATCCTTGCATCGTGAAAAATGAAATAAAATAAAAGAATATGACACGTCGAAAAGAAAGACCAGCCTTACCGCCCCCTTTATACGTATTAGTGAGAGCTCGTCGCAGTCCAGAAAATCCACCCTAGAGCTCACCCTAGAGCTTCGCGGACGGACCCTCACTATGGCATATCGTCAGTGTTAGGGTTCATCGCCTGGGACAGGGCTCACAACCATACCACTCACGAAACCCCGGCCATCCAGCCTCCTATTATGCACCTTTATTCCGCCTCTGCCAATCTCACTTTTCTCTTCTCCAGACATTCCTTTACCTGACTCAATCCACTTTGTCTCGGTCTCCCAGTCGCTCGATTCACAGCACAACACACTCACCAACTATACATCCGCTTAACCAACGCGACCTGTCATTCATCCTTTCCACATGACAACCACTCAACGTACTTTCATTTATTCTCACATCTCATTTACCCCTTCCTTCACACCACACAACTCTTCTAATACGTTTCATGTCCTTTTATAAATCTTTTCACACCTAACAATCCCCATCTGAAGATTGTCCATCTGAATTACATTGAACTTTAGAGATATATATCTCTATTCTAGACGCATAGTCTCACTAACTATAGTGCTAAGTTAAAAAAAGTAACAAACATAGCACCTCTCTGGTGTAAGACCCACATAACGGCGCAACTCCAATTGACTAGTACCCTTTACATCCACCAACGATTTAATTGAACATCCGAGCGTATCCATATCCGCAGCAGTCCATTCCTCGTACAACTCTTCGATCCAAGACTTAGACACTAAGCTTATTATTTCATTTTTCATACAACTATATAATCCTAACTACTTAAAACTCCGACACTTTGTTCCAGCTGCTTCACCATCTAACATAATCACACCGAAGGCTGTCCTCACTCCACAACCATAACCTTACTTTATCTACGTTTATTTTCAAACCCTCCTTTTACACACCCTGCCAAATCTCTACTACCAATCCACAATCCTTTCAACTCTCTTCAGATTCACCACACAAAACCAAATATCCGCATATAATAGGTAGGGCAACCCTTCACTCACCTCCATTCTCCATCTTCTAACACCATTCCTGCCACCTCCATCTCTAATTCTTTCATAACCACATTCATTTACAAATTGAATAACCAAAGGGACATAAAACATCCCTGCACTCCACTATTAATATTAAAAACCAATCACTTTTGACATCATTTTTTCCTTACACATGCTTCACTATATGTCATACATTACTTTGATTCCATTCAGAAGCCCTAACCAATAACACCATATATTACTAAACACCTGCCATAGAGCTTCCCTATTAATCCTATCATACGCCTGTTGCAAATCCATAACCCTAAATACAATTTATCTTCTCCTCTTTTCTCAGTCATTTGTTCAATGTAAAGATTTGACCACACATCTCTACCACTCCTAAACGCAACCTTGTTCTTCACCACTCAGTCCTCTTAATATTATATAGGTATATATATTATATATATATATATATATTATATATATATATATATATATTATATATATATATATATATATATATATATATATATATATACCTTATTATTATAAGGTTTCCTCTTTCCAATCTCTGGAGCACAATATGGTGGAGTTCCAACATCTGAACCGATTTTCGTTTTACCTTTTTCGTGACATATTTTAGCAAGCCCAAAATCAGCCAGCAGGACTCGTTCATCGTAAGCCATAATAATATTTGCCGGCTGAAAAAGAGCATAGTTTAGTTAAAGTAAATATATCTCGGAAAAATTGTATCACAAAATCAAAATAAATATTTAGAGACTCCTAATCACAATATAATTCATATACTGTACCGCCATAATATATATAATGTAAAAAAAAAAAAAATTTACTGTGATGCAAAAGTTAAAGTTTTACTTTAATAAGTCACTTAATTGATAATAAATAATTTGAAGATATTTGAAGAATCAAATATTTCAATTTATCTTTTTTTTATTATATTTTGGCAATTGTCTTATCCAGAACTTATCAACTGTATTCGAAATAATTATTATATTTAATAATTATTAAATATAAATAGAATTTCAGATAGTGTATTTCTTAATAGTCTAAACTGTTCTACGGGCAGGGGTGAGCTGGAGTCGGCTCGCACTGGTCCAGGTTGTGACTACCAGTAGTTAAAATTTTAAACATGAAAGCGAACCGGCAGCTAGGTTTTATGACTAACCTGAGTACCGGTTGTTAAAATAGATTTTACAACTCAGTACTGCTCAATGTATTAAGTTACCCAAGGCAATTTGAGCGTTTCTCTTATCTGAATAAAACTTTATTGAACTTTGAGAAATATCTTTTAAAATATGTCCATAAACATTAGTATTGTCAGTTCTTAATGTGGGTTGAGGTAATATCAGTTCTGCTCTTATGTGAGTAGGATTCAATACGGAATTAGAAATTTATCATACATGTCAAATAGTAATCACTTAGCTCTCTCGTTTCACAAGACTAGCTATGAAGATACCTAGCTAAAATTCATTCACATAAACAAAGGTGGGCACCGTTAATGAGAAAGTTAACGCCGTTAATACTTAATCGTTAACAAAAAAAATTAGCGGCGGTAATCATTAGAGCGTTTATCGGTAAAGAATGTAGCGGAAGCTAACGTTAATCGTTAACGTTAACAGTCTTCAAATTTTTTTTTTTATACAGATCACCAACACTCACATCGAAAAACCCACCCAATCCCCAGTCTAACGCAAAGTTCTCAGGTGAACGGAGACGTGGACTTTAAAGAGAGGAAGATTAAATATAGTTGGATAGTTGGAAAGACGGAAGAAGGCAAGGTGTTCCACAGAACAGAAGTAGCTGGAGAGAAAGAGGCACCACAACGAACAAGTCTGGGGTTCGCAATACTCACGCAGAATTCGTGCAAGAGAAAGGCACCTCTTGTGATACGAGGGCGACGCAATGGTGGTAGAATGCGAGAGGTTAACTCCCCCGATCATCGGCCGCAGTAGTACCTATAGAAAAGAGATAGAGCTCCAACGTGTCGTCGCAGAGATAGAGGGTCAAGAGAGTTTGAATGTCGGGGACAGCTTATTAGTCTCTTAGCTCTAGAACTCAACCCTATCCAATAAAAGGGTGGAGCAGGAGCCCCTCCCCCCAAATGTGAGATCAGTACTCCACACAAGGGCGAATAAGGCCCTTATATAACTGGAGTAGCTGTGCAGAAGAAAAAATTCCCGCAACTTGTCCAAACAGAACTCCCAGCTTCTTTGAGGCCACCTTAGCAACCATTGGAATATGTGGTTTTCAAGTCAAAGGCCTTGGATATGTCAAGCGCTACCACGCAAGACTCCCCATGGTCCCTAAGGGCAGAAGACCATAAATCAGTTAGATAGGAAAGTATGTCACTAGTTGACCTTGAACGACGAAAGCCATACTGATGATCTGAAAGAAGGAAATGAGACTCCAGATGATCCAGGATATGAGAGTTAAGAAACGTTTCAAAGATTTTAGATAGATCGGTTGGACATTTGCGCGCTTCCAGCACTGAGGAAAAGTATTAGTATTAAGACACAGAGAGTAGAGTTGAAGCAGAGGACAGGCGTCAG
>JABUQX010027389.1:80000-110000 GCA_015478945.1 Trachelipus rathkii | reverse complement strand
ATATATATATATATATATATATATACTATATATATATAATATATATATATATAAATATTAGATATAGTATATTATATATATATATAATTATATTAAATATAATATATATATAATATATTATTATATATATATGGTATTAGTGCCTTTTCTGTTTTACGACTCCGTCAGGTTTTGAATTTTTTTTAATACTATATGAAATACTAACAATGATTCAGTGTAAGACGGACAATGATTCAAAGTTCGAATATTTTAAATAATTTTTTAAAAATTCACATTTAAATGTAAATTTATTGTTTCAAAATGAAATCTCGAAAGTACGACACTTAACAGAAAAACCAATTCATATTTGGAATCAGCGTGTAAAGCTTATTACAAAAAACGTAAAAAAAATCTCATAAATGAAATATCTCGAAAGTACGACACTATTACAGAAAAACCAATTACATATTTGGAATAGGAGTATAAAGCTTATTACAAAAAAAAAATAGGGGGGTTCGAGCCGAAGGGGAAGAGGGGACGTTTTCCATACCCCCCGTAGGGGAGGGGTCGGAGGAACCCCACGACACCCAAATACCAAGAGCAGGGGTTCCGCAGAAACCCTCCCCGGAAGGGGGAAAATATTCCTACCCTGTCCTTCCCCGGAAGGCCGAGACCCCGACTCCTGCCATCTTTGCGGTTTACCCTTGGGTATTCCTTTAGTTAAAAAATAATTTAGTTAAAATAGAGTCGAAAAACGTAAAAGGTCCTATATATTTTTGAATCATTGTCCGTTACCACTTAAATTGATTGTTAGGAGAATATGATAATATCTTTAAAAAAAAAAAAAAAAAAAAATCAAACTTGACGGAATCATAAAACAGAAAAGATTCGTATTAGTGGCGCAGAACGTCTTCACCACCGATTTTTATAAAAATCACAGGATACAATCTAAAAAAATAATAAATAAAAAATGAATGACCGACGTCTTTAGGAAAAAGTTAGTCCCTCAAAGTTTGGAATTTTAGAATAGGGTTTTCAAAAAAAAAAAAAAATCACAATACTCAAAAATTAATGAAGATATAAAAACAAACATACCTTAGGTCTTTAGGAAAAAAAGTTACAGCCTCTCAAAGTTTAAAATTTTCCCTTAGGCTTATAAAAAAATTAACGGGCCTAGTGTTCATTTTAGGACAATCCTAGTTCAGGTTATGACGTTAAGTATACACAGATTCACTGTGTATATTTAACCAAACGGTGAAACTAAAGAAAGTACCCGCATGATATCTCTCAAACTAAGATAGGTACAAGAAAACTAATAACATATATGGAATCAGCGTAAGAAATTTGTATGCAAAATGCAAGGAATCGGGATCTCTCGGCCTCCTGGGGGACGACGGGGGGGACTTCGTCCCCCTTCTGTCCCACCGTCGGCTCGAGCCCCCTAAAAAAAAAAAAAATTTCATACGCTGATTCCAAATATGTTATTAGCATATAAAAAAAATCTTTTTTTTCATACAAATTTCATACGCTGATTCCATATATGTTATTAGTTTTCTTGTACCTATCTTAGTTTTGAAGATATTAAAAAAAAAAATTCATTTTCCATACAAATTTCATACGCTGATTCCATATATGTTATTAGTTTTCTTGTACCTATCGTACTTTCTTTAGTTTGGCCTAACAAAACGTATCATAACCTGAATTAGAGGGCCTAAAATGAGACCAAACCTGGATGGATCAAAAATGAAGCCTATGGGAGTTTTAACAACTTTGAAAGGCTTAACTTTTTTCCTAAAGACGTCAGTCATTTTTTTTTTTTCATTATTATTTTTTTAGTGTATCCTGTGATTTTAATAAAAATGAGCGGTCAAGACGTTCTGCGCTAATATATATATATATATATATATATATCATATATATATATATATATATATATATATATATATATATATATATATATATATATATATATATATATAATATATATATTATATATAATAAAAATGATGAGCTTCAAGACGTTCTGCACTAATATATATATGCGCAAAGGAACCCCTCAAACAGCTGGTGGAACCTTTCATTTATTATAACAAATTGCATGAAACGAAAAGCTTTTCTGTGCTTTAGGTTGCACTTTGTTCAATCGTATGACGGAGATCGTAGAAATTTGGAAGCGAAAACTCAAAGTTGTGGCGATCTAGTTGGTTGATGAAAGTTTAATTTTTTCAGCCAAGAGTTGCAAATTTCCCCCTCCCCTCCCCCCGAGGGGGCCTACCGAATTTGTAGTCCCGATAAAATAGATTCACCGTTGAAAACAATACAGGGTACTTTTGCCGCATTGCACTATCCCAATTACATTTTCCTCATAGCTCCATGCCAGGACCAGACGGACGCTTTTCTCGGGGGGGGGGGGATACCTCATATGGAGCGGGTTTACTTAAACATTCCCACGGATAACCATCACACCTACAAGAAAATCCGAGCGGAGCAGCACCTATCAAGAGTGTTACAGGAGCACCACCCAACTGAGTCGACTTCAGCTCGCCCATCCCTTGTACATACAGAATTGAGTGCAATCAGTGCCAATCACCCTATGTAGATAAAACAATCGACTTAAAAAGACTTATACCAGCATAAAATGACCTCTCCATAGATAATCCGAACTCGGCTTTAGTAAAACACAGGTCTTTACTTAATCATCTCATAGACACCACTCGTCACAATATTTTGCAAATCGACTCAATAAATCAAATCGCAAATTCACTGAGCCCCTGCATCTTCAATTGCAGGGGCAGGACCATGAACAACACGGAGGGGGAAGTTAAATTTGACACCCATCTTTAATATTCTAATGACTGATAAAAAATGGCAACTCATGGCTGAAATAATCAAGCTTTCATCAATCAACTAGATCGCCACAACTTTGAGTCTCCGCTTCCAATTTTCTACGATCTCCGTCATACGATTGAACAAAGTGCAACCGAAAGCACAGAAAATCTTTTCGTTTTTGATTTTAAAATAATTTTTTTGTTTTTTCATGTTTTGTTTTAATAAAGGATAGGTTCCAGCAGCTGTTTGAGGGGTTCCTTTGCAACTAGTTTGAGTTGTGGGTATCTTAGCAACTTTAAGTATATATATATATTTTATATATATATTATATATAATATATTATATATATATATATATATATATATATATATATATATATATATATATATATATATATATATATATATATTATATATTAAAGAAAAGGTAAAAATAATGGGAAGGTACAGAATTTACTGCCTTCTCTGGGATTGAACCACCGATGTTGCGAGTGGAAGGACAATATACCCGGTGCTTTACCACTGAGCCATCCTCCAACCCATGAAAAAGGTTGGATTCAAGAACAGTTTTAAAGCCACCGAAGTTCCCGTCAAGGCGACAATCACCAGGTGTCAAGCCTGTCCCTATCCCTCGTTCTTTATAATTTAGATGTTTAAATATGCATATGTAATCGCAATTAGATAAGATAAAAGAAAGAACATATAATGGAAAGGTAAAGAATTTTCTGCCTTCTCTGGGATTGACCACCGCAATGTGTTAAACATCCATCTATATATATATATATATATATATATATATATATATATATATATATATAACATATATAATATATAGTATATATATATATATATATATATATATATATAATATATATATTATTTGCTTGTCGCGTTTGTGGAGAAATGATCAGTCTCAAGTAGACATTTTTCTAGTAGTTAACGGATTAGATATATATTTATATATATCTAAAGTTTCAAAAAGTCGAGACTTCACTTTTCAAAGATATTATATATTAATTGCTTTCCAAGTAGACAATTTTCGGCAATTAGTAATCTTTGCGGAAAATATTATTTTGGGCTATTTGGGTATATATTTTTTTAAACCTTTTCCGCAATCATTGCTTATTTATTCATAGGTGGTGGTGGTATATATTAAATTTAAATCGTGCGTTTTGCTTATATATTAAGTAGCATTTTTTTGCGTATTTTTTTTAATGTTTTCAAATCGTTTAAAAAAATATTTTTGAAGATAAGTCACTCCGACAAATTGTGTCGGATTTGGAGGACAGTGTCAGTGATTAATTATAACTCTAGAAGAATTATTCGACCTCACGAAAGAGGTTAGATCAAAACTGTTCCCAATCAAGAGACAGCAGTGATTATAAGAAAAATCACGCTACTTTTCAAAATTCTTTTAGATTTTTCTGCCAAAGAAAGCCATTAAGATAGTCACATCGTCTCCTCCAAATTGAGGGAAATTAATTCAAAATGGATGTTAAAAACTTTGATGCTCTGATCGAAGAGGTAATCACAAAATCATTTATTCTTTAATATGACTCCTCTATTTTAGACAAAGAAAATCAAGGCGGTTCAGTGTTATACGCAGAACGAAAAATTAATCTGGCGTATGACACCTCGTTCAAGTTCACCATCTCCTCCGTCTGCGTCTACTGCAGCGTTAGAGGCCTCTCATGAAGACGTAATATCGCGCGAAGAGATGCAGAATATATAAAATATTGATACATCAAAGCAGGAAGTAAAAATCCCTGCAATCAAGTGTCAGGGGTGAGGGGGACCGGCATTCTTTCCGCTCGTTCCTTCTGTCCTTTCAAAATGTTTATGGGGCCAGAAAAGATATTTTTAGTGCTGCAAAATTGCAGTATTTGAAATCCTTATCAGGCAATGCGCTCACGGATATTGAGCATTTAACTAATATCGACTCCAACTTGGAAATCGCTTTCGAGATCGAAATATTAAAGAGCCTTTATTTATTTATTTTTTTTACAGATAAACACCACCGCTCACGGGCAGAGCCCTAATCTAGGAGTGGGTGTACTCGATTAACATCCGAGCAGGACGGAGTATGGCCCAAGGAGAGAATAGCTTGCATTCTCCCACCCGACCAGTTGCGAACCTGGGACCCTCACTTGGTTTGGCGAGTGCTCTAACACTGAGCTACCGAGCGCTTTTTATAATAAATAAATATGAAATACTATATATATATATATATTATATATAATATAATATATATATATATATATATATATATATATATATATATATATATATATATTATTATTATACCAAACACTATATTTAACACAAATTATTAACAGTATCACATTATCACAAGTATCACTATTATTATTATTATTATTGTATACGGTATATCACCACCATTTGCGAAAATATTAATATTTATTTGGACGAATCATACATGATTGATTCTTTTTCATAAGATCGATTCTGCTTCTACTTTATAAAATAATCATAAATATATTGAGTATTCCCGTCGGAAGTGAGGGCATATATTCATGAACTCAAGGAGTTTGGACTCTTATTTCTTTGAAGATTCTTCTGCGGGCTGTAAGCTCATATGTCACATAATCTGGACAAGTTTCCAACTGGCTTTCTTCGCGAGCTTAAATTAATCACAGGATGAGTATCCTTCCGTTAATGTAATCTTGGAACATTACAGTATAATAATCAAGTCTTATGGAGAAGGGGAGTGGGAAAAGTAAATCGGCCCCTAAAAAGAATTTGAGCTTAATCATGCTCCTTTTGAGCGTAAATCAACGAATTCGTCAGGTTTTAACGCTTCCTCTAAAGATAGTTTGAAATCTTCCTCGTCAAAGAACGAGTATAAAAAATACTCGTAATTCATAATCTTTAAAATGTAAATTTTGTAATAGAAATCATCGCATGATTTCTTGCGAAGTATATTCATCTCCTATATGCAGGAGAGATCGCTGTAAAGAGCTGCGCATGTGCTTCAGCTATTCTAGCATAAAAGATTTCGCTAATGTTCTGGCATTTAAGAATTGGGCAAATGGTGGGTCAAAGCCAAGGGCCCTTGCCCAGCACAAAAAATGTTCATGATCATTTACACCTGTCTAAATATTAGTGCGGCCTATTTAAACTTTATAGTGACATGTCATCTTGATCATTTATTCAGTCGTCTCAACGATTTGTTAATCGTTTCAGAGTGCCTGACTGTGTCTATAGTGACAACGCGCGCTCCTTCCATCAAGGTAAAAAGAACTTTCTTACTGGCAGATTGGGGTAGTTGTAGATCTTACAAACGGTGATGACAACAAAGTCAGATCGATGTACGTCAGGGCTCCTGGGGAACAAGTAGGCTTGTACCCAGTCAAATATTTGTATCCCCTGGAACTCTTTGACCCACAGTGATTCAACACCTTCATCGTCAAACAGTCTACGAGATTCCGACAAATTCATCATTAAATATTCCTGCGATGGATGCTGGAAGTTCTTCAACGCCAGTTGGTAGAGATATTCAAAATAGTCGGCCAGGCCGAAAGTTGCAGAAACTGCCAGAAAAAATATTCTGATGTATGATTCATAGGAAGAATCGATTAAGTATTCTGCAGCCGGTTTTCAAAATATTCCTTTCAAATAGTCAGGTTCGGACTTCTGACCGTTAGACGCCAGAAGCCCTCCCCCCCCACCCGGGAGGATTTAAAAACTAGTCATGGTTACCGAGGGGAACGGATAATCAAGATAAAAAAAAGGTAGTTTTCTGGAAACCTAGTGGTTGCCAAATTAAAAAAAGACTATAGAACGATCGCGTTAATGTTTGAATATTCATTCGTTGTTTGGCTTCTTGCCGTAAACATCTTTCGTTATCTAGCTTCGTGTTATAAATATCATTTGTTTCCATCTTTAAAAGCTTTTCGGGTGTTGACCCTAAACTTATTCGTGTGTATCGCCATTATTGGTTATTAAAGCCGGCTAGTTATTGCCTAGCAATTGTCATCATTCGTTCGGTGATTAAGAAATTATTCGAAGCATATTTTTCAAATATTCGAAGATCGTTCTTCAAAATTAAATTATTCTGGAAAGCTTAAGACGGGTTAAATACTTTGTTTCTGAGCTTGAGGAAACAAACATTTTCTCAATAGCTTAAGATAATCGCAAGTGTATCATCCCACGTAACTAAATATTTTAGTGAAGACCCTAGGCTTTCGAGGAAATATACCTCTAAATCAGAGGTCCCCAAACTTTTTTGTCTCGTAGACCACTTGCCATGTTTTTCGGTTTTGGGAAGACCCCCTGCTTACCTGATTTTGATTTTTTTTGCAAATTCATCAACTTCAAATTTTTTTGACAGCTGGTATACTGCTCACTTTGAAAGATTTAATTTTCTAGCTGTAGTTAAGTGTAGTGTGAAAACTTAATAAATGTATAAAACTCAGCATGTTTTTTTTAACTAAATTCAAATTAAAACGAACCAAATTAAAATTTAGTATCTGTTATATAAAATAAGCAAGCAAAAAATAAATGCTTTTAGTGGGAGAGATGAACCTGATGCTTTAATAATAAATTTTCAACATTTGGCATCATTTAGTTAGGCTTAATCTCAATTTCTCAAATCTTCTAAGTTAATGATGTCTTGTCTTTTTTTTTTTTTTTTTAGGAGATTGGCAACCACGCTGAAACCCTTTCCACTAGGTATGAGGATGGAAAAGCAATTAAAAACTTTCTCGCGATACTCCGTAATACGAGATAAGTAACAGGGATGTCTTTTTGAAGCCAGAATTGCTGATATCCGTTTCTAAACTGTATTTAGATACCACGTTCTAGCTGGTAATCCCTCCCATGCGCTGGAATACGTGCATGAGAGGTTCCGAGCGTGGCAACCACTGATGGTGGATTTCGTTAAAGTTTTTCCCGCCTCCCATCAACAAGTTTGCGAAGTTACACAACTCCACTGCCCTATTCTATGATATCCACCCCCTTGTATTTACACAACTGTGTATCTACTGGGGGGAATGTCCATTTATGTAGAGTTCTTACGGCACGGGCGGGTTACGTGCCGGGCGAGTCTTGGAAGGCTCACCAGCCCCAAAGACAGTTCATGGAGAGATCAGCCCCATCCACCCGCGGCGCTATTGAAAAATCGCCAGATCGCCGCACAGCCTTCCATCAAGCGCACCTCTAGCAGCTTGATGGACTTCACCATTTTCAACATGGCGTGGGACCTCTCTGCCATGTCACCACGCCAGTTGAATGCCAGCGCATTGAACTCTAGGGACATTCTTACCTGAACGCTGCTTAACCCATTCTTCAATAGCGGGTACCTTGTAGTAGTCGACCTTCCACTGGACGACTGCATCAAGGGCGCAAGCGTTCGCATCTGCTTTTACCGTAGTGTCAACAACCATAGTGGTAGCTCCCGAGTCCCAGAAGACCAAATCCGGTCTTCGGCCACCTCTTGGAGTGGGAATAGCAGGCTCCAGGAGGACGTGCCAGCTCCTCTTTTCGAGCTCAGATTTAAAGAGCATTGATGCGGTCGTGCCTAACCGTTCTAAGAGGGGCTACTGTCGGACATTCTTGCAGCACATGCCCCAGGGTTTCCACCCTGTTTAACCCCAGATCACATCTTGTCGCGGTAGGTGGAACATCTCTCCCTCTGTTGGATCTTTCTCGTGTAGCAATCAGGCCCTGTCGGATCTTTACGGTATCGACATACACTGAACCCTGCATCAGGCGAGTACCATCGGCAATCCAGCTGTAACAGCAAGGCTTTTCGGCACCCGTCAGACCAAAGCCATCTCTAAACTCCACAACTGGAGTCTCCGTTGCTCACGGAGGGTTCGGAATTTGACAGCGAGGCAGCCAGGGCCCATACGCCACCTGGCGCTCTTCTCCATCTTTTAAAGATTCAAGCTGGGAACATATGGTCTGCTCAAACTCCGGAATCCCAAGTCCACCCTGATGGGACGGTTGACTGAACATGGAAACCGGGGGATCCTAGGGTAGTTTCAAGAACTTGCTCAACTCGAACCATCCTGTCAGCCTCAAGTAGCGTCTTGATCGTAAGCCGCTCGTGCCCGAGACGATAAGTGTACTTGGGTAAGAGATAGTGTTTGAGAAGAAAATACCTTTGTTGTGGTTTGAGGTAAGCCGAGGAGAGTTTCCTCAGCTTGTCACTCAAATCCCCAGGACCGATTTTGCTCCACCAGAGACGAGGACTTACTACTCTCAACACTCGTAAATATCTGTTGAGTTCACCGTCGGTAGTTCAGTGCCTTCGACCACGAATGGAGTTGGGTCGTGCACGAACTTCTTGGACTTACCCAGCCAACTGAGTCCAACCGACGCGCACTTATGGAACCCGAGCTCGAGACCCAAGGATCTCGCAGCCCTCGCCAGCGTAACCAGGCTTGCTTGCATACCTAGCCTAGGAGCACAACGTCGTCCGCAAAGGCTAGAGATGACATCACTGACCCCCCAAAGGGACACCCACATCATGGGGTGAATGCTTCAAGATGTAGTCCAGGACGACGTTAAATAGGACCGGCGAAAGAGGGTCTCCTTGCAGGACGCCTATGCCCTGCTTCACCCAGTCGGTCCCCACCCGAACATGGGTTTCCTGGTAGACCGATCTAAGGTAAGCGACTAGCGAGGGAGCCAAACCTAGCCCCCCTCCCCCAAAAGCGAAAGAAGCACATCATGAGAAGCCGAATCGAAAGCGCGCTTGAAGTCGATGAAAGTGACATACAAGCTACGCTTCCGCTCGTCTCGTCTCAAACACCTTCTGTAACAGATAGATGTTTTGGGACGTAGATTGACCAGATCTGAATCCCGATTGAAAGGGGTTGTGAGCGACTACCTCCAATATCTTAGCCAAGATCTTATGAAGGAGCCGAATCGCAATCGGCATGACACAGATAGGCCGAAAGTCCCTGAAGAACTCAGGCTCGGGAATCTTGGGGACGAGTGTAACCCGCCCCCGCAAAAGCCCGGCCTGAGGATATGCCAAAAGGCCATTAAGGATGTCTAGGAGCTCCCCGCGTCTGAAGTGTTCCAGATCCCGGAAAGAGACTCCATCGACACCCGAGGCGCCATTCCTGCTAAAGGGTCCTATTGCCCACCTTAGCACGTCCGTAGTGACACGAGATCCAGCAGACCGCAGGGCTTCAGCATTCTGACCAACTGACATAATCGCGCTGTCAGTCAGTCTCGGCAACTGCTGGCGACGCGTCAGGTATTCGCGCCACTCACGAAAAACATTGTCCGGTGGCACCCGATGTTCTACGTACGCCTCCCTGTACGTGATATAGGTTAGCGCCTTCGCCTTATCACGGGTATACAGGGATTGGAGCTTGGCATATTCACGTCGCTTTCTTTGGGCTCTGGAGGCCGGGGGGTCCGCCGGAGCTTGGACCCTAATAGGGTCTCCAGCAAGAAAACGGCGGTTCCGGCCTTCCAAGTCGGGAAAGGTCTTAAAACCTCGACGAGAAAGCAACTGCCTAAGGTCCTCCTTTGGGATTAAAGGAGGACCCGGCTCAACCAACCTCGCTTGTTCAACATCTTCATCAACCAGATCGACAATCTTAACGAGACCGTCCGGAAGGGCGTCAGGGACCGCCATCGCCCCACCCTCAATCCGGACAACATCGGCAGCCAACACATTCGGAACCACGTACGGAGCATCCGCCACCATTGGAAGGACCTGTGCCTGTAGAGCCGGGACCACACGGGGGTCTTGTTCACGCAGCAGACGAGCTACGGTGTCTTTTTAGACAGCTGATTTACGCTTACCTTTGATAGCCTCAAGGGTCCGATGTGGGAATAAAGCGTGTAAGGCCATGTTTAGATGGGGTGTATTCAAGGCCACCAGCCAGATCTCTTCCCATGCAACTAGGGAGATCTTCTCGTCTGACCACCGAGGTTTCACCAACCATGTAGCTTGGCTGACCTCGGTATCGTACGATTCTCGATGCGCGCGCTGATAGTGCACGCGCGTCCCTGACAAAGTGTCGAACGCCGACGGGCAGAAAGGGCAGTTGACTTGGTCAATCTGCTCCATGCCTACCGTTCCCACGACCTGACCCTACAGGGAAATTCCCTGGAGGGAGTAGATTGTACAAGGGGGCTCGAGGCGCCAACAAAGGTACACGGGAAGAATTGGGACTAGTGTTAACTCCGTGACCGCTGTGAAAGCCCGGCCAGAAGACACTCCTCGGAAAGAATGAAATCCAATCGAAGAAAAACCCTTAACAACTGTACAAGTAGAGCCGAAGGGAGGATCCTACAACCCCAGACTCGCGCAGCGAATCAGTTTCCAGCGGGACCTATCGGAGGTCTCCAGTCAGTAATCAATGGTTTCTGAAGCGCGACTGAAAAGGAGCTTGAAAAAGCAGACCAGTATCAACCTAGCAACAGAGAGTCAAAGTTACTTCGTTAGTGCTTATTCCGATCACTTCCTCTTGTAATATGATATCCGTTTCTTCAATGTCACCATTTGGATTGATTATCCACTGTGGTGTTACCATAGTCAAAACACCTCAAACCTAGTTTCAAAATCTGAATAGAGGGCATTTAAATGTTGAACGTAGGTTGAAACGTCCTCTTCCTGACAGTTTGTCTGTGATAAATTGGAGAACTGGGAAAATTCGCGCCGTCCAATGTTTTGCTTCATTAACTAATTCTGGCAAGAAACGCTGAAATGATGGACTTTGTTTTACTCAAATTTAGACTTGTCATCTTGTAACTGGAAGTTAACCTATTTAAGTTTAATAAACAAATCTGTTAAATAGGCAATGTCTGGTTTTCACTTGATTAAATTTTCTTTTAAAATTGGATCTTTAGCATCCAGAAACTAAAATAGTCTCAAAAAGTGCAAAAAAATATTGTCAGACATGAGCCTTTTGACAGCCAGCGTACTTCAGTGTGAAGGAGTAATTGATGAAAGTTCTCGTCATTTTCTTCACAACTTCGCAAATAACCGCGGATTTGGTTTAGTGCATTAATGTCTAATTGAAGAGATTCATGCAATCTAACATTCAGATTTTTAGCACCTAAATGTTGTCGATGGATGACGCAGTGTATTGCTAACACCCCGGTTACATTTTTAAATAGCTTATAAATCCACGTTAACGCCCAACCATGGCAGGTGCTCCATCTGTAGCCACTGATATTATATTTGATAAAGAGATTGCTTTTTCCATGAAGTAATCATTCAAAACATTATTGATTCGCCTTTAGTGTCGGTTGTCAAAGTTCTCGCGAAGAGCAGTTCGTAGATTTCTTAATCCATAATGAAGCGAACATATGCCAATAATAATGCTTCCTTACCAGGTAAAGTTGACTCGTCCAGCTGCATAGAGAAATGGGTCGTTTGCAAATAATTACACAAGAAGCTTTCAATATCATAACTCATTTCATCAATACGTCTTTCAACTTTGTTGTTGCGTAAAGGAATTCTTTTAATGATAGATGCAGGGTTGTGTAAAACAGTTTTTAAAACCTCTTCAACGGCGGCAAAATTAACTTTTTCTCCGATAGTATGCGGTTTTCCGGATTTTGCTATAAGTAGTGAGATATTGTAAGACGCCCGCAAACCATCATCGTCTCTTTGTGACGTCGAAGCGAACATTCTGTCCACCGTGGGTCTCTTCTGAAGTTTATCTTTAAGTATTTGAAAGT
Organism: Trachelipus rathkii; assembly: GCA_015478945.1. Taxonomy (NCBI): domain Eukaryota; kingdom Metazoa; phylum Arthropoda; class Malacostraca; order Isopoda; family Trachelipodidae; genus Trachelipus; species Trachelipus rathkii. The sequence continues at coordinate 97,518 of JABUQX010027389.1, read as the reverse complement.
ATTTCAAATATTTACCCGTTTTATGACGGTGACATTTTCTCAGATGATCCTCCAGCTTAGATGGTTTTCATAGCGTTATTGTTTAAAACTTTGTTGCATAAAAGGCACATAGGCAATTGTTTGTCCGACAATGATGAAATGAAGCCAAACTTCAAATAATCAACACTGTACTGTCTACGTTTCTTTTTAGATTCGGACATGTTATCTGTGAACAAAATTATCTATTTAAATAAAACATATATTATATATATATATATATATATATATAATATATATATATATATATATATATATATATATATATATATATATATATATATATATATATATATATATATATATATATATATATATATATATAATTTTTCAGCACAAAGCCCAGGGGGGACACCAATCCCCCCCCAAAGGGGGATTATGCTTCACTTTTAATACTCGTATTATATATATATATATTATATATATATATATATATATATATATATATATATATATATTATATATATATATATATAATATATATATATATGATATTCTATATATATATATATTATATATATATATATATTATTTTCACCCTTGAGATGGTTTGTTAAACTATTGTTTATTTCTGCACTCACTGTTGCTAGATCATATTTCGGAAATTTAAACTTTTATGCAAATTGGTATTTTTATTACATATAGTTAATTAGGAATTAAAAACTTATATTAAAATGGTACTATGATTAGTACTAACTTTAAAACTCAATAAACGCATGTTTCAATAGCTTTCGTTGTCATTAACAACCTTTTCAATTGATGCGTTCTAAAGTGACTAATATATATATATATATATATACTATATATATATATATATATATATATATATATATATATATATATATATATATATATATAAATTATATATATTATATATAGATATATATATATAATATATATATATATATATATATATATATATATATATATATAATATATATATATCTATATATATATATATATATATATATATATAAGCCAAAGTTTATTACATGACAAATGCGAAATATAACTCTGTCCCCTCTTCACGTTCACGATTTTCTCAATTATTTAAATAAAACCCTGCTTATGGCAACATCAAAAACTAGAGTGAAAACATTAAAATACTCGTCATGGCAACATCAAAAAACTCAAGTCATGATCAGTGGGGTAATTTATATATCTTTGCTAACTACGAATACGAAACAAATTTTATAAAAAAAATAATGTACTTACTTTGCTCCGGCACTCCCAAACAAAATGGCATTGATTCACTTTAATTTGTATGTGCCTAATTACCAGTTTATATTTTTGAAAATATTTTCTAAACCTTTTCCTTTTCAAGACTCGGGGAAACAAATGAAAGTATTTGTCTTTCACATTCGTATTTATTGACTGACGAATTGAACAAGTCAGTACAAGTCTTACTGCGCTGTCTTCGCGAAGCTCATGGACAAGAATTTCTACTGCGCGTATGCGTGTAACATAATGATACTGGTATATTATTATGTTCAAGTTTTTTATGTTCAAAATGTATTGCAACCACAAAGCGAATGGCTACAACTTACACAATTTTAAGATATATACTAATTTAATTTAATATGTAATGCTTAAATGAGATCCACAATCGTTGACTCCCATTTACATCTCATGGACCTCCAATTTTTGGGGGACTCGCATGGGCCCATTGCTGGTCGTCGTCGACTCCTGGGGTCGATATAGACCACTTTTGGAATAAATGCTCTAAATAATCGAATCTTGCAATATAAGAATATAAAACTTCTCATATAATTGCAAATATCGAATTCTTTTGAGAATGTCACGTTCTAAATTTGAACGAAAATATTCAGATTTGCACAATTAGCAAATCTTACATCAAAATAAAATATAATTTATGATTATATTAAAAAATATATAAAAACTTTTATTGCTTCTTTACTCTCTAGATCAGGGTTGGGGACCTTTACAGTACCAAGGGCAATTTGCAGACCAAAACTTTTGAGGGCGTAAGCAATTAATTTTGTGCTTTTACAAATTTATAGCTATCGATGTGATCTCACAACGTAAACTTAACTATTGAAGTGCCATATAAACAATGTTATTTATATATAAACAGATACAATATTTTAGAGTTTAAAATACAGAAATATTTAAGATTACAAAGAGTATGATGCTGATTTGCAAGATTATTATCCCTAAGCCTACCAAGCAAGCGATTCTTGGCTAGATTAAATTTGGAAAAAAATTGTTCATATTGATTAGTTTAAAACAATATATTTTTCAATGCTTGATTCTTCTAATTAGTAGATACTTCTTAATATTTATGTAGAATTTATAAAATTTCAAATTAAACAAACTATTAAAATCTGATTTTAATGTATATACATTCTTATGTTAGTTAATTAATTCAAGTTGCAAGAAATGAAGAGCTTTACCTTCACCTAGCTTCACATCAAAAGGAGTTTCAAATATTCGCAGTATTCACTCATGATTTTGTAAATCCAAGAAAAATCTTTTAAAAATGCTCAATATTTTAACGCTCTTCGCCATACTCCACCGTTGATTCTGGTTTCTGCTGTTTCAGCGTTGGAAAATTTACCATGCAATTTCTCTTCAGTTGAGTTGCAAATGTTTGCAGCTTTGTTTCAAAAGCTCTTGATATTGGCAACAAGAGATGTAATATGCGGATGTGGTCCTTGTAATTTCAAATTTAGATAATTTAGATAACTAGTGATGGCGACCATAAATCCCTAAATCACAACCATTTTGGTTCTCTATTTCTATTACGGGGCTGCCTTTAACGTCAATGAAGAGTTTCACTTAACTTTTCAGTTCATAAAAACGCTTCACCATGGACGTTTTGCTAGCCAGCGAACCTCGCAATAAAATAATAGATCACCATAGTCCGCTTAGTTTTTCAAAATGTCTAAAATTTTTGTTGTTGAACTATTTTAATGAAGTTAACACGGTTACTATTTCATCACATATTCATTCTTAGAGAGTGGGCACATAATTGCTGTTGATGAATAAGGCAATGGAATACTATAAAGTTTTTAGAACCCAGTTGATGGATCTCCAATTCTTAATTAATTAAAGGTACAATCCCTTTCTGATGTCCTACCATGGATGGCGCACCATCTGCAACGACACCTCTAAACTTTAAGTAGGGTAAATCAAACCCAGTCATTGCTGATTTGACCTCAGAATAAAGATCTTCACCTGTTGTAGTCGCATATATCGATTTTAAAAGGAAGTAAATCTTCTCTCATCGCAAAGTCTGTCATTATTAAACGCGTAAGTATAGCTAGTTGTGTTGAATGTTATGTATATTGTCTCATCTATAACCATCGAATAGAAGACATTCTGTTGCTGCTTGAGGTACTTGTATATCCTTGGCCATATCTTCTAAACGACTAGAAACGTTTCTCCTTGATAAACTAATAAACTAATATTCTCAAACAATCTGACTATTTTAAGAGATAATATTCCTGCAGCAGTATCTATACACACCTTAACAAACTCACCTTCGATGTGTGGTTTTAGCTTCTTTACAAAAAATATCACATTTTATAACTCGCTTGTGTTACGGAAGAATTTGCGTTAATTTGCCTCTTGAAAAGTCATAGCGGTTTGCAGAATGTTTTTTTTAGAATCGCCACCTTCTCTAAACGTTCGAGTTCCATTCAGTTTTTCGTATTTGTGCTTGGTTAAAAAAGCGTTTGAGATTGTACTTTTTATAAATTGCAACTGAAACGTTGCAAATAAGACACACACACATTTTTTTATTAACACAACTTTCTACTGCAACTTTACTTCGCTTTCAATTACTCCATTATAGAAAGAATTAATTTGTTGCGCTTTATAATCCTGATATATATATATATTATATATATACTATATAATAATATTATATATATATTATTAATATACTATATTAATTAATATATATATATATTATATATATATAATATTAATATATATACCCTATTAATATTAATATATATATAATATATAATAATAGTCTAGTGACGGCTCCTGCCTTCGGTTGCATGTTTGTGCAACGACCACTTTTGAACAACGACCAACGACCAACGACTTTTTTTTCCTATATCAAACAACGTATAATTTTGTTTTTTAACTTATTTGTCAGAAAGTTTTCCACATTTTCTCATATATAATATTATATATTATAAATTAATATATATTATTTATATACTAATATAAATATATATAAATAATAATATATATATATTATTTATTAAATATATATTAATTATAATATAATATAATATATATATAATATATATTAACGCGTCTACAATAGCATTGACTATTCGAGTTGCAATAATAATGCAACTTTATAAAACTAATATCCTCATGCTAATGAACGAAATATTTTTGTGAAAATGTAGAAATGTATTTAACACTAGCCAAATATCTAAAACATCATCGTTGCAAGGTATGCTTCAACTCACGTTTTGTAAAAAATGAACGATATACAAAGGAATTCGCTCGTTTAAAAAAAAAAAATTTATATTATGTCTTAGTCTTTCATCCGGCGCAGCTGACAAGTGTGTCTTTGTTTGCTATTATTTTCTATTTATTAATAATTATATAATGAATATTAAAGTGTAATGAATCTTTATATTGAAAATTGTATATAAGGAGGCTTATATGTAGATAATTACATACAATTTATATTTAAATACTGTATAAGCCTATACACGAGAATATAATAAATAATAATAATAATCATAATATATATAATAAATTATTAATAATAATAATAATAAATAAATTATGATAAAATACTAAGCCTATTTAATATGGTGAATAAGATGTGATATTGAGTACTTTATTGAAAATTTAATTATCGTTCAATCTCTGACTCATCTTACATATATAATATACTATATATATTAATATATATTATTATATATAATAAATATAATATATTATATAATATATATATAATATATTATAATTATAATATAATATATATATTATTATATATATATTTATAATATATATATATATAATAATATTATTATTATCGTTAAAGTAGATCGTATCTACTGGTAACATTTTCCCCTTCCAAGCTTTTTCCCCATCCCTCACAATTACGTCATACCCCATAAACACCTTTAATCCCAACCCTAAAATTTACACTTTTTTGTTTAACCATTATATTTTGTTAAATTGAATTTTAGTAATAATATATATAATAAAAATTTTAATAATATATAACTATTTTATCTTAAAATTTTTAGTTCAAAGTATGGGTAATTTTTTATTTTTAGTATGTGAAGTTCATTTTGTAAAAAATAAAAATAATTCTTCACTGAAAAATATATAATAATATATTTAATATATTATTATTATATATATATATTTAAATATATATATATATAATATAATATAATTAACTTATATTATAATATTAATTATATTATATATATTATTATAATATAATATATATTATATATAAATATATAATTATATATATTATAGATATTATATTTTAATGGTAAAAGTCTAAATATTAAAAACCTTAATAAAAGAATATTAAATTGCAAAAATGTTATCTAAATATTATTATATTAATTTAAAAGGTTATTACCTTTATATGTACTTTATTTATTTAGTAGAGTCTTATTCACATTAGCTTTCAGCCTAAGGACGGCCCTCTAGTCAGATGTGTTACATAAGTAGAAACTAAATAATCATATATATATAAGAATTAACTAATTTTAATATAAGAAATTAAAAATCATAGTTAAATGCAGAAAGTTTGGGGATTAATTTCTTTAAAAAAAGTGAATATCTAGTTGACGTTTAAGATGGGATCAATTAGGAGCTCGTTTTATTTTGTTGTTAAATTTTTGTTGGTTGTTATATACAGGAAGATTCGGTAAGTTTTCATAAGGTTGTAGAAAATTGATTCTATGTTAAATATAGGTGATCATGGTAAGTTGACTTATCTAATTGTTTGGTTTTTGGGAGGCTCTATGTTGGTGAGGGGCAGAGTGGTAGTTGATCTGTAAGATCATATTGTGTTTAACTATATTCTGCGATGCAGAGTCATGAAGTTACTGCCAATATAAGAGCTATTTCAGATTAAGTCAAAGTAATCTTGTAAATGCATTGTGAAGTAGAGGAATTATGATGTGTGTGTGAGGTTGAGAATATGTACTTTAGAAAAGGTGCTGGGTATGTGAGGTATGGTTATATTTGATGGTGTTTGCGTAAGATTTTTATAACAGAGTTATTGTATTTAGTTAGGTGAAGGGGTAGAAAATTTAAATGTGTTTTTAGTGTTGGTTTTTGCAAATATGATAATTTTTTTGTCTTCACGTAAAGCTTTGAAAAATGATATATGTGGGAAGGATAACATCTTCAAAATTATTTGCTACCTCGCTCAATCTCAACTAGTTGAACTTTCATTCAAGATCTGTAATACAGTTTTGAAAATATTGACGAAATAAACGAATCTTCTAAAATTAGATATAAAAGAAAGGAGATTCTCAAGAGTAAAATACAATTAACCTTGCGTCAGGTCACATTATAATTAGATGACATAAATAATTTCAAATTCTGCATTCTTTTTTCATATAAAATCAGTAGACTTTTTTTTATGGCCGGCGCCAAAGGGATAAGGAGGCCAATATACCTTTCAGTATCAGATGTCATTTGATTGATTTGAGTGGCAAATGACTCCTTAATAAGGAAGAGGTTTCTAGTGAGGATCAATACCAAAACTTTGGAAAAGAGAAGAAAATAAACGGAATATCTCCGAAATTAAAGCGAGAGGCTAAAGAGGAATTGTGACAATAATTATATTGTCAGATAAAAGAATGAGATTTACGTGCACGACATTTTTAATTGTTTGCCACGTTATTCTGGCGGAATGTTTCCTCAGATATAGATCCCATGCTTCCTGTTGAAAAAATATTTGGAAACCGGTAATGTGAAGAAATATTCCTGTGAACATAACAAAACTTCATAACAGAACTATCTGTTAATATATACGAGAAGATTTTCTTCATATTCTGGAGCATAGCTTTAATTTTGATGACATTACTGATAATATCACTTGGAGCCAACTTTTAGTGAAAGGTGTGAAAAAACTATTAAAAATTCTTCTAATAGACATTACACGATGACACGTCCGAAGTTGAGCTGATATTTTTCTACTTTAAAAAGGATTAAATATTTCTTAGAAACACCATGGGGTTAGCAATGCTTGTTGTGATTTTCGATTTTATAATTAAATTTTAATAAATAAGGTGATGATAAACTTTTGACACTCTTCTTTTTAAAATAAAAATTGATAAAAGTAAGTTACATAACTTTTTAAAAATAATGTAAAATTTTTAAATTTTCAGATGATATACCAAAGTGGCCATGCACATGCTCTATATATTTTGAAAACAGCAAACGACCGCTTTTTCTCTATTCACTCCACACATATCTATATATTATATATATAATATATATATATAATATATATTATATATATATATAATATATATAAATATATATGTATTGATGAAATATAGTTAATATATTTTATTCAATTTATATTATTATTATATGATTATGTGATGTGTGTGTGTGTTGTGTTTTTTTTATAAGGTTCTAATGGACATGGGTATATATTTTAGGACAAGCCGCGCTCTTTTTAACATATATATATTTGTATTTACTAATATATATATATAAATTTTATATATAATTATATATATATCCATATAATATATATATAATATTATCATAATTATATTATATTTTTAGGATAGTTAATATTATCTTTATAAATATTGAATATCTTTATATCTCTTTTTCACGAGCACTACCACACTCACTGCACTCGAACTATATAAAAATAAAACCCACAAACACAATGAGAGAGGTACCAAGCGAAAATTGAAAAAATGATTAATGCACTTTAATATAACAATATTAAAAGAGAGAGTAGAGGGAATCAGGCGTTGATGTTTCGACACTAAGTTGTGTCTCTTCATACGCCAGCAAACTAAAAAGTATAATGCAATCAAATGATCGAACCAAAAAGTAAGCAAGTGATAACCAACACCCTTAATTGTTTCGCGACGCATGAGAGATTAAGTAAATTGGGACTAACACCGGATTCACAAATATTAACAAAAAGTAATGAATAGCACAAAACACAAACAACACAGACACACCACAAATTATATATATATATATAGTGAGTATATATTTGTATATTATCTAAATATATATATAATATATGATAAATATAGTGATTATATATATATATATATATATATATAATATTATATATATATAATATATAATATTCTATATGTAATATTATAATATATATAAATAAATTTTATATATAAAATTAATATATATATATATATAATTTATATGATATATTTTCTTATATTATATATAAATAATATATTAATACGTTTTATTAATATATATTAATAACTAAATAATATATAATAATATAATTTATAATATGTATATAGTGTATTATATATATAAATATATATATATAAAATTAATATATATTTAAAATATATATATAAATAGTGAAATTATATATATAAATATTATATATAATATAAAATATATATATAAATATATAAATATATATATATTTAAATAAATATGTTATAATTTTATTATATTTTTAAAATCTTTTATTATATATTATTACTTTTATGCAATTTTTGCAATAATAATATATATTATATAAATTATATTATACTATATAAATCTCTCATATATAGATAAAATTATTTTAGTATTAAATACTAAATACTATATAAATACTCAATTATAAACATATATAAAACCAAAGAAAAATACATATAATAAAAGTGAGTAGTATATATACTACGCTTATATATATATATATTAAATATATATATTATTACAATTAAATATTATAAAATGATATTAAAATATATATATATATAAATATATATATATATAAAATATATACAGAGATACTATTTTATAAATAATTATCATTCTCTCACTATAAATTGATAATAATGTAATACTTAATTTTCTACCTACTATATATTTATAATATAATATATATATATATATATTATATATTAATATATATAATAAATAGTGTATATTTATATTATATAAGATAAGTGTTTGTATTTTATATTAATATATAAATTCATATCAAAGTAAAAAGTAGTTAAATTTATATATATTAAATATATATATTATATTATAAATATCATATATAGTATAGTATATAGAAGGGTTACATTTAATAAAATAGTAGTATATATATATATTAGAAGGGTATATTTAATATATATAATATTATATATATATATTACTCATACAATATTATATTATATATATTATAAATAATATAAATATTATAATATTATAATTAAATATATTATTTATATAATAATATATATTTAATATATTATATAATATAATATATATATATATATATATATATATATATATAATATATATTATGATATATAATATATATTATATATATATATATATAATATTATATATATTAAAATATATATTTATAAATTATACAACTTAATGAACGGTATATTTATATGGTATATTGGAGCAAACACGTACTTACTTAATTGAACATTCAAAATATAAATATTAGATGAAAACAAAAAATGACATTTAAATAGTGAAAGAGACATAGATGAAAAACCAAGGTAATAAGCGGAAGCAAATTGGTATATAGACTGGTAACAACTGTAATCACAAGTAATAATAGCAAAGTGAAATAAGTAACAAAGTGACTTCTAAAATTAAGTACTGTATAAGAGACTGGTTGTTCAGGTGTGAATTGGAAATTGGAAATTCACCCACAAATCTAATATTAGATTGTTGATTACGCCCTCCAAAGATCACACGACTGGAACTAAAATTAGTTGCATAACGGAGATATCACAACATGTGTTTTATAAAGTTTTTTGTTTATAAAATACTTTTGTAGTTGGGCGTTAAATATTAGTCTTATATAGATAATCAACTATTGTTCATTCATAGACACAACCCTTAAAAATGAAGTTGTAACTTTGGTTTAGAATTCGAGAGTAACGCTCGTAACAATGTTAAAATACAAATAAATAAAATACTTAATCCTTATAAATAATTACTCGGAAAACATCCATTTAAAATAATCCAGTGTTAAAATATGCTAAAAAAGGAAATTACAATTAAACTAGAAGTGAAAGAAATTAGTAAGAAGTAAGATTTTCGTTGGTTATGCTATAACCTATAGTTTTCCAATATTATATATATTATATATATAATATTATAATAAATATATATATATTATATTAATTATATATAAATATATATATCTATAAAATATATTATAATATTATTATATAATATATAATATAATTATAATATTAATTTATATATTATATATATTAATATATATATATAATTATATATATTATTAATATATTATATTAATATATATTATATATATATTATTGATCCTAATATTATAAATAAGTACGTAATATAGAGATTTAACCCGTCGCACTAATTGTCTAAAATGTAAATCTTTCATCATATTCACTCCCATCATATCGAGTCTTTAACCTCTACAAGGCCTTAGAAGTACCCAATACTTGTCTAATTGCATGGTTTTGACTGCATTGAACAAACTATTAATTACGTTGCAGTGCATACAAAGTGCAAAAATCCTCCTCAATCTATACATACGCGATCACCGACTTGAATTTCCAGCAAATTCCAATGTGGAACCAGAGAATTTGCTTTAGCGTCAGACTGCAAACTCGCTGTTAATTGGCCCTTGCATTTTCATAAATCGGCTAGATGTGGACCGCTAGCCTTGAGACGTAATGAATAAATAATAAAAAATATTTTAGCGATTTATAATGTATAGTGTAATAAATTCTTGGATAAAGCACATAGTGAAATATTATGATAGATTGTAAACTATATGATAATTTACAAAAGAGAAATAAAAATTGATTACACATCAATATTAGCAGATTGAGAAATATCAATTTACCTTTATTTGAACCATTGAAGAAGAAATGGGACTGTATCATCTTATGATCTCTGATGAATTAGGATATGATCGGAAACCGTATTAGAATTCACGAGAATTAAATAATTTTAGACCAACATTTGAAGATGTTCATTTGGAGAGAATATTCACCATTATCCAACGGATTATTAGGGAACCCGATAAAGAGCAAAACTTTTACCACTTTAAAACCAAATTAATATCATTTATAATAATATTATATAATTTTATATATTATATTATAATATATTATTAAATATATATATAAATTATATATATATATTATATTATATATATATTATATATTAATTTAGTTTCACGGGAACAGTGGGTTTAATTAAAGAGGTCATTTCTTGTTGAAAGCCCTTACAAAACGCCATCTCGTTCCAGTCTTCTTGTTTAAACTAAATTCACATTAATTTCCTTCAGACACAACTTCTCACTCACTCAATTATCCGTAATATTTAATTACAATTTAAGGTATAGTTTAATTACACTAATCTCAATACTCACACACCACTAAAACTATAGCCAAGACGTAGAACAGAACAATCAGTTATAAAATACAAAAATCTCTCTCTCTCTATCTCTACTTCTAGCAAAGAAGATTCGCCCATCTGGGTTCGAAAAAACGTCCACGGTGGTAGAATTTCCAAATGCGATGAACCGAAATAGTGCTTGCTATCAAGCTTAGATAATCTGCGCACTCTAATCCACTTGGTTAGGAAGTTGTGCATGTTACTCAATTTCCCTTGACCAAAAAACCTACAGCGGTAGATAATGAAACTCTCAATTCATGGGTAAGAGGTTCGGTGGCTACATAATAATAATAATAATAATAATAATAATAATAATAATGGAAGGAAGCGCGAAAGGTTAAGAATGAGAATAAGGGGAATCTGCTTAGAATAATGAATAGGGATGGTGCTTTTGTAACTGATGAAATGGATGTGAGGGGAGTGTGGAAAGAACGCTTCGAAAATCTGCACAATATTAATAGTAATGAAGAGGTGATAGTGAATGTGTGTGGGTTTGATGGTGCAAGAAGGAATAGGTATTTTGGGGATGAGGTTATTAGTAAGGAGGAGGTAATGGGTAGAGTGAGAAAGTTGAAGAATGGTAAATCTGCAGGTATAGATGAAATTACTGGTGAAATGATCAAGAACGGAGGCGAGATGGTGATTGATTGGATTTGGAAGTTGTGTAATAAAGCGTTTATGGAGGGTATAGTTCCAAGGGATTGGAGGAGAGCGGTAATAGTACCCTTATATAAGGGTAAGGGAGAAAAGGGGAACTGTAGAAATTATAGGGGAATAAGTTTATTGGTGTTGTAGGGAAGGTATATGCTTTGGTATTTTTGGTCGAAAGAATTGCGTCGATGACTGAAGGACTGATTGGTAAAGAACAAGGTTGCGTTTAGGAGTTGTAGAGGATGTGGGATCAAATCTTTACATGAAACAAATGATTGAGAAAATGAGGGAGAAGAAGAATTAAATTGTATTTAAGGGATTTATGTATTGCCAACAGGCGTATTGATAGAGTTAATAGGGGAAGCTTTATGGCAGGTGTTAGTGATAATGGTGTTTGGTGGAGGCTTCTGAAAAGAATCAAAAGTATGTATGACGATATGAGCGTGTGTAAGAATAAATGGCTGTCAATGTAATGGTTTAGGATTAATACCGGAGTGAGACAGGGTTGTGTTTATGTCTCCCTTGGTTATTTTCAATTTGTATATGGATGGGGTTAGAAAGAATTAGAGGTGGGGGATGGCGGGAATGTGTTAGAATAATGGAGAATGGAAGAGATGGAGGGTGCCCTACCTATTATATGCGGATGATTTGGTTCTGGTGGCGAATCTGAAGAGAAGAGAGTTTGAGAGGATGTAGAGAATTTTGCAGGGTGTGTAAAAGGAGGGGCTTGAAAGTAAACGTGGAAAAGAGAAAAAAGGTTATGGTTGGTGAGTGAGGACAGTTTTCAGTGTGAAATGTTAGATGTTTGAAACAGGAATCTGAGTTTAAATATTTAGGGTATATGTTTGGATGAGAAGGGGAACGGATGATGCAGAGTGTAGTAGGAAAGTTGTGAATGGCAAGGAAGTGGCTGGTGCAATTTAATCGTTGGTGAATGTAAAGGACTAAGTCTTGAGTTGGCTAGGGTTCCTTACAGTGAGGGTATGTTTTACCTGTGTTATTGTATAGTAGTGAGGACTATGGTCTGGAATTAAGAAGTTATAGATCTAAAGTTTAATGTGTCAGTGACAATCTTTTAGGGGGTGCTAGGTGTTAGAGAATTTGATAAAATGAGGAATGAACGTATAGAGAGTTGTGTGGTGTTGAAGAAAGGGGTTAAATGAGGAGAATAAATGAAAAGTATGTTGAGATGGTTGGTCATGTTATGGGAAAGGAATGAATGATGAGTCGGTTGGTTAACCGGATGTATAGTGGCGAGTGTGTTGGGAACCGACCGGCCGGGAGACCGAAGAAAAAGTGGATTGAGTCAGTAAAACGAATGTTTGAAGGAGAGGAAATGGTGAGTTTTGGGCAGAGAGCGAGAGAAATGTGTATAACAGGAGTGAATGGCGGGGGATTGTGAGGGGGTATGGTTGTGGCCCACCTGGGCCAAGGGATGAACCCTTACATTGACGATCTACCATAGTGAGGGTCCGTCGCGGTCCTATGAAGCTCTGTCTGTAACGAGTTCTCACTTATTAATGGTACAGTGTGGGCGGTAAGGCTGGGCTTTCCTTTCGACTTTTGTCATATCCTTCTACTGCTTTTCTTTCCCGATGCATGACACACACCTTACCCCCAGTCTTGGGGAAAAGAGGAAGATAAAGAAAGAAAGAAAGAGAAATAATAATAATAATAATAATAATAATAATAATAATAATAATAATAATAATAATAATAATAATAATAATAATAATAATAATAATAATAATCTATTGAATGAAGAAAGTAAATGCCAAATCTAGAAATCTATTGTATAATGATTGAAATCTGATCATCTTTGGTTGTTTTATAATTCAAAAATTATAATAATTTGTACATAAAAAAAACAAAAAAAAACTATAGTTATATTAACCAACTTACCTTTAAAGTTTTCGATATACTGCACAATGAAGCTATAGCGTACAGGTATACATTGCCTGCTTGTGGCTGGGAAAAAATACTTAATATACATTCTAGTCCTTTGTGTTCTAAGAGAAAAGTGTTGAGGAGTTTGGGACACCTAAAAAAAATATAATCCTATATTAATTTATGATGTGAAATCACCTATAGTACCAGAAAATTTTTTAACAAGTCAAACTACTCAAAGTTGTGTATTTACCGAACAACATGTGTGAAAGCAGTTATGCAAGAATATTTAATTTCATTCGATTTTAATGGATGAAGACGACTAGCCACTTCCACATTACCGTAATGGTGATAATGATTAAAATATTTCTCCAAGTTTAGAAGAAAATCTGTTACAGCTTTTTTGATGCCCAAGCATTGAGAGCAGTTCTCATTTAATCTACCATCCACCAAATCAACTCTTAGCTTAGGAATGAGCCAGTAATTCAAAATGGGTTGAATACTTGTTGGATTCCTAGGTGAAGAAGATAATGAAAACTTAAAAACTAATTTTGTTTTGCCAAAGTAAATTTAAATATTTAAACTATAATACACACAAATACGTATTGAAATAGTGCTGTCTTTTTCAGGGAAGAGTAAAATATTCATCATTTATCTTTGCTGAAACAGTCATACTTTAATAAAACTATTCAAAAAAAAAAAAAAAAAACTTTTTGCAACTTCAAATTTTTTTACCTTGCAACAGCTTCTAGAAATTTTAAAGCTGATGGATGAACAACGGGGGAATTGTATAAATAATGGAAAAGCTTCATTAAAAATTCTTTGCATAAATTACTAATATCTTTGGAATTATTGTAAAGACCACCTATCTGAAAAAAAAATTAAATTCTTAATTTTAAATATTGTTAACACAAATGTAAACATATAACGGACCTTGTCAAAATAGACCCCAGGTACCAATTCCCATGAAACTTACAGAAAATGTTTAAAATATATATATCGTAAACAATAAAAATATTAATCAAAAGTCAAGAAACGTCTTAAACTGAGATACAACATTTATCTACTGGGGTGAAGCCCCATTTTACCCAGATCAATGAGTGGTGAAGAAATAATACTTCACGTACATTTGCCTATAAAAAACTAACAAAAGAGAAACATATGACAGCAACATTTAATTTTACATGCTTCTTCTTCGTCTACCATTTTTTATCCAAGACTGGGAGTAAGGTGCGGTGCATGCATCGGAAAAGAAAAGCAGTAGAAGAATATGACAAAAGTCGAAAAGAAAGCCCAGCCTTACCGCCCCCTCTGTACCATTAATTAGTGAGAACTCGACGCAGTCAGAAAATCCACCCTAGAGCTTCACAGGACCGCGACGGATCCTCACTATGGTAAATCGTCAAGTGTAGGGTTCTTCCTTGGCCCAGGTGGGCCACAACCATACCCCCTCACAACACCCCGCCATTCTCTCCTATCATGCACCTTTCTTCTCGCCTCTGCCAAACTCACATTTCTCTCCTGCAGACATTCCTTTACTGACTCAATCCACTTTTTCTTCTGTCTCCCAAGGCCGGCGCTTCCCAGCACACCACTCACCACTATACATCCGCTTAACAACCGACTATCATCATCCTTTCAACATGACCAAACCATCTCAACATACTTTCATTTAATTCCCCCTTTTACCCTTCTTTACCACACCCAAACTTTCTAATACGTTCATTCCTCATTTTATTCAATCTTTCACACATAGCCACGCCCCCCTAAGATTGTCATCTGGAACACATTGAACTTTAATCTGCACCTCTTATTCCAGACCATAGTCTCACTACTATACAATAACACAGGTAACAACATACCCTCATGCAAGACCCTAGCGCACTCCAGACTTTAGTCCTTTTACATTCACCAACGATTTAATGCACTAGCTACCTTCCTTGCCATTTCACAACTTTCCCTACTACACTCTGCATTCATCCGTTCCCTTCTCAATCCAAACATAACCCTAAATATTTAAACTCAGACACTTGTCCAGCTGCTCACCATCTAACAATTTCACATCACACTGAGGACTGTCCTCACTCACAACCATAACCTTACTCTTATCCACGTTTACTTTCAAACCCCTCCTTTTACACACCCTGCCAAATCTCTCTACCAATCCTCTCAAACTCTTTTCAGATTCGCCACAAAGAAGCAAATCATCCGCATCTCCATTCTCCATCATTTCCTGCCACCCCCACCTCTAATTCTTTCATAACCCCATCCATATACAAATTGAATAACCAAGGAGACATAACACAACCCTGTCTCACTCCGCTATTAATACTAAACCAATCACCTTTGACACCATTTATTCTTACACACGCCTCACTATCCTCATACATACTTTTGATTCCATTCAAAAGCATAACCACCAACACCATATATCACTAACACCTGCCATAGAGCTTCCCTATTAACCCTATCATACGCCTATTTACATGCTATAAATATCAAATTAGGAGACGTCCTAACTTTTTCTTAGGGTCATTTTCGAGGCTAATTTTACATTTTTTTTTTACCAGTTTCTTCATTACAGTTCATTTCAAGCATTTCGTATAAGTTTCACGAAAATCTGAACCGAGGGTTTATTTTAGTTAGGAGCCGCATAACTTTTACATAATTTAAGGTAGAAATAAAATTTAAGATCAAAACAAAATCTCTTTATAAACAGCAATAAGAAACTTGTACAAAATACACAAAATTACATACTTGTAAGATGATGATGATGATAATTTATTTTTTTGAGTTCCTGTACAAGTGAAGACACTGCCCACTGTGAAGCGGCTATACTAGTGTGAAACCAACACTAGGGCCTGCACCTAGACATAACGAAACGTAATGTCAATGTAGATTTCTTACAACTTAGAGCAAACCTAGTTCCCGTAAGAACGAAAAAATCACCCCCGAACGAAAGTGCGGATTCAGCTAGAATGTAGGAAAGCCGATTTTCATAGGGAATGGAGCCTATAGAAGGAAAGTACCTACGACGTGGTGTTGTCAAAGCGGGACAGTCAATCAGGAGAGAGTAAATAGAGAAAGGTATATGAACTTGACAAAACGAACAGGATGAATGATTTTCCCTCGTCATGAGGTATCCATGGGTTAAATTAGTGTGGCCGATTCTGAGTCGTGTCAGTGTCCCCTCCCATTGCCGGCAAAGGCGAACCGGGAGGGTCCAACTTTTCACGAGAGGTTTCACCGAACGCAGTTCAGCACGACAGCACCCATCAGATCTTCACTCCGACAGTCTTGCCAGCAGGTCTGGAAACCAATTTTGATGGGGGCGTACTAGTCGGTT
>JABUQX010027389.1:72500-75000 GCA_015478945.1 Trachelipus rathkii | reverse complement strand
AAAGCCCAGCCTTACCGTCCCCTTTATACCTATTAGTGAGAACTCGTCGGTCAGAAAATCCACTTAGAGCTTCACGGAACCGCGACGGACCCTCATTATGGCATCCCGTCAGTGTGGGGTTCATCCCTTGGCCCAGGTTGGTCACAATCATACATTTTCGCCGAAAGATAGAAGGCCGTTTACGACGATCTCGACCTTCTCCGATGCATGCATTAGTATTCCTGGCAAAAGATAAGTGGTAGTGGGCTGCCAACCCAATATACTCACCCTTGGTCGCCTTCTACGAAACGCAGGATATACGATGTGGGCAATTTTTTCTCCCTCACACATAGGGATAAAAGGAGTAGGGATGTCTGTAAGATGTTGTCTAGAAGAGGGGTGTGTGGATCTAAGTATGTGTATATGATATGTGGAT
Organism: Trachelipus rathkii; assembly: GCA_015478945.1. Classification (NCBI taxonomy): domain Eukaryota; kingdom Metazoa; phylum Arthropoda; class Malacostraca; order Isopoda; family Trachelipodidae; genus Trachelipus; species Trachelipus rathkii. The sequence continues at coordinate 74,585 of JABUQX010027389.1, read as the reverse complement.
AAAAGGTGGTGTCTGTAAGATGTTCTCTGGATGATGTGTGTGTGTAAAGAATATGAACGGCACTGGGATACATACCATATGCAAAATGGGAGGTAATTTCATCGCTGCGAGTATGCGTATACTCTACCTCTATATTAAATTGCAAGCTTTGGGAAACTACAAAATAACTCTTCGTCAATTATTTCTAATAACTGAAATTCACTCTAGAATCATTATGATATTTAGATCAATTCTTACAGCTTCCCATGACAACAGAAATTCTTAAGGCAAAATGTAATTTGTTCAATTATCAATCACAATTATCAAGAGTTGGTGTAGGTAGAGATGGTATCGAAGTGAAAAGTATGATTGATTTTGTGTTGGTGAAGAAGGAGATGTTGAAGTATGCGTTGGATGTTAAATCAGTGAGGGGTTTAGGAATGGGATTATCGGATCATTATGTTGTTCTATGTAAAATTAAGTTAGTGGGGGCTTGGATGGAGAGGAAGGTGATACGAAAGGAAGTAGGTAAAATTAAGAGTGAGAAGTTAAGTGAGCAAGACAATAAGGATAAGTATGTAAGAGCGCTCGCTAGTAAATCGGTTGAATGTGAACAAGTTGATACTGAACAAATCTGGGAGCAAATGAAGGAAGCAATTGTTGGTAGTGCAAAGGAAGTGTGTGGATGTGCTAAAGTAGGAAGTAAGAATGTTAACAGCGAATGGTGGAATGAAGAGGTGATGAAAGCGGTTAAGGTAAAAAAGAAAGCGTGGTTGAATGTACATAAAGCACAATTGATGAGTTTCAAAAAAAGGATGCTTGGAATTATATAAGGAGAACAAAAGGAAATACTTATAAAGGTGCATACATAGGAGAAAAAAAAGAGGTAAATGAACAGTTTGGAAGAAGGGTGAATGGGGACTTACAAGGCAATAGGAAGCTTTTCTGGAAGGAAGCGCGAAAGGTTAAGAATGAGAATAAGTGGAATCTGCTTAGAATAATGAATAGGGATGGTGATTTCGTAACTGATGAAGTGGATGTGAGGGAGAGTGTGGATTGAGCATTCGAAAATCTGCACAATATTAACAGTATTGATGAGGTGTTAGTGAATGTGTGGGGGTTTGATGGATACAAGACAGGAATAGGTATTTGGGGATGAGGTCATTAGCAAGGGGGGAGGTGATAGGTAGAGTGAGAAAGTTGAAGAATGGTAAATCTGCTGGTATAGATGAAATCATTGGTGAAATGATTATGAACGGATTGATCGGATTTGGAAGTTGTGTAACAAAGCGGTTATGGAGGTATAGTTCTGAGGGATTGGATGAGAGCAGTAATAGTACCCTTATATAAGGTTAGCGGAGAAGAGGGGAACTGTAGAAATTTAAATAGGGGCTTTAAGTTTATTGAGTGGTGTAGGGAAGGTATATGCTGGCATTTTTGGTCGAAAGAGTGCTCGAGTGACTGAAGGACTGATGGTGAAGAACAAGGGCGTTTAGGAAGTGGTAGAGGGGATGTTTGGATCAAAATCTTAATTAAAACAAATGATTGAGAAAAATGATGGAGAAGAAGAATAAAATTATATTTTAGGTTTTATGGATTTGCAACGGCGTATGATAGAGTGTAATAGGGAAGCTTTATGCAGGTATTAGTGATATATGGTGCTTGGTGGTAAGCTTTCTGGATGAATCAAAAGTATGTATGACGAATAGTGAAGCGTGTGTAAGATAAATGTTGTCAATGGTGATTGGTTTAGGATTAACAGCGGAGTGAGACAGGGTTGTGTTATGTCTTCTTGGTTATTCAATTGTATATAGGATGGGGTTATGAAAGGAATAGAGAGGTGGGGGATGGCAGGAAATGGTGGTTAGAATGATGGGAGAATGGAAAGAATGAGTGGAGGGTGTGCCCTACCTATTAAATGCGGATTATTTGGTTTTGTGTTGCGCGGAATCTGAAGAGAGTTTTGAGAGGATTGGTAAGAGATTTGCAGGGTATGTAAAAGGAGGGGTTTAAAGTTTAACCGTAGATAAGAGTAAGGTTATGGTGTGAGGTGAGGACAGTCCTCAGTGATTAGTTATGTTAGATGGTGAGCAGCTGGAGCAAGTG
>JABUQX010027389.1:7500-67500 GCA_015478945.1 Trachelipus rathkii | reverse complement strand
GGTGATAATGAAACAAAGAGTGGTGACGAAGTTAGGATAATTGGAAAATGTCCAGTGTTCTCTGGGAAGGAAAGGGATTATGAGAAGTGGAGGAGAAAGGTGAACGACTGGGCGGAATTGAATGCAAATGTGAGACAAAAGGGACTAATAATAAGATTATATTTGGAGGGTGAAGCTGAAGAGTTAACAAAGAATATTAGTATGAGTGAGTTATCAACAGAGGGAGGAGTAAAGTTAATTTTAGCAGCTTTGGATAATAGGTACAAGTTGGATAAACGAGTGGAGAGTTTCAATAGTGTTTTAAATGTGTTAAAAATTTATAGAAGAGAGGAAGAAAGTGTGAAGGAATATGTGATTCGGTATGAAAAAGTAATGTGTGAAGCAACTTGTTTAGGGATGAGTGAGTGGGGTAAGGATGTAAAAGGAGCGCATTTGCTGTATACAGCAAGACTGAAAAAGTGGGAAGAACAGATTATTGTAGGTGGATGTGGGGACAGTGAGTTGGAATTTGAGAATATTAGAAAGCAAATGCTAAGAATATTTGAAGACATAAAAACTGAGTGAGGATACAAGGGAAAGAAAGGAAAAGGAAGAAATGTGGTGGGTAAGACAAGATATGGATGAAATGACGGGGGCAGTGTATAAGAGAAGAGAAACAAGTAGAAATAAAAAGGAACAGGTGTGGCATGAGAAGAATAATAAGGGTATAAATGTAGAGGACACAACAGAAGGAGTACAGAAGAGGGAACACAAGGGAAATGGAAGAAAGGAAATTTAATATGTTATATAGTGTGGCTGAATAGGACATAAGGGTTGGAATTGAGTAAGGGATGAGAATGTTCAAAGATGCAATGAAAGATGGCAATATGGCGAAGGATTGGTGAAGATCAATGATTTTTTTGTCTGAGTGTGGAAGAAGAGGGACATGGAATCAGACAATGTCAAAGAGTGTCGGAAGAACTATTAGAAATCACTGGGCGATGTGTCCAGAGGGCGAGGGGAGATGAGGTCGTGTGAAATTTGCCATGAGGAAAACGATTGTTGGTGGAACGAGAGGAAGGGAACAAAAGAAATGAATAAAAAGGAGAAAGAGAATATCTATCTAGAAGAGAAAAGAGAAACAAATGAAGACATAGATGGAGTTAGAGAAGGGATGATTGAAGCAATTTTAGATAAAAGAGCTAATAGTACAATGAATGAAAGTATAAAGAAAGATTGACATAAGGAAATATTAGGTTATATAAGCACAAAAGAATATCAGGGAGAGAATTTATCGAAAAAAAGGAAAAAAAGGGGGAAACGGAAAAAAGTGAAGAGTGATCAAGAAAAAAACGAAAATAATAACAGTAGTGAGAAAAAAATAGAAAAGAGACAAATGGGTGATAGTCACGTAGATGATAGTGAGAATAGATATAGTAGTGTTGTAGAAGATAAGGAAATACAACAAGGTAACATTGGGCAAGGTACGAGTCAAGCAGCAAGTGACATAGTGTATAAAGTGTTGAATATGTGTGATGAAATAATGGAAGATATTAACTCGGGAAAGAAATGGAAGTATCAAAATGTAAGTGAAGGATTGTACAAGATGTGGAATATGTGTGAGGAATACATTGGGAATATGAGGGGAAAGAAATGTAGGTATAATAATGTATTCTAAGTAGAAATGAGAGTTGTGTGAATTAAGTGGTGATTAATATGTTTTATTCTGGTGTTTGAATTTGAAAAAGATTAGGGGAATGAAAGAGATGGAAGAGAGTGGTGTGAGATTGATAGCAGACTTTGATGATGTGAAACATCATCATTGTCTGCTGCTGATTTGTTCTTTGTTTCAGTAGCAAAAGTAGATTAATATTGATGCATATGAGTTTATTGATAATTATAGTAAATTAGAAAGAGAATAGGTTGATGTAAAATATAAGTCGAAGTGGGAAGATTAGAGAAGAAAGAAGATATAATAATTACAAAATATCCAGAGATTTGCGTGAGCCATTCTACATAAGAAAATAGCGAGAGCTACACTTCATCGTCATCATCGACGTGACTTTAATATATTTGACGTGAGTGGACTTGACTCGTATTACGTGACTCAACTAACACTCTATTAACTTATCATCTATTATTTATTCATTGTAAATTGGATTACAGTACGAATTGAGGTCACCATTCAACTATTAGGTAAATATTTATGTTATGTTTTATTATCATTATTAGATAGAATTTAGAGTATTAGGATATTAGGAAGAGATGGTGTATTACAAACTGCAAAAGTAGAAAATTTGTAGGATACTTGTATGTGAGGTCATCATCCTTGGTTATTCAATTTGTATGTGGATGGGGTTATTAATTCTTTTGCATTAGAGGTGGGGGTGGTAGGAGATGGTGTTAGAATGATGGAAAATGGAAGAGAGTGGAGAGTGCCCTACCTATTATATGCGGATGATTTGGTTTTGTGCAGTGAATCTAAAGAGAGTTTGAGAAGATTGGTAGAAAGATTTGGCAGGGTGTGTAAAAGGAGGGGTTTAAAAGTAAACGTAGAAAAGAGTAAGGTTATGTTTATGAGTGAGAACAGTCATCAGTGTGAAGTTAAATTAGATGGTGAGCAGCTGGAACAAGTGTCTGAGTTTAAATATTTAGAATATATGTGGATGAAATGGGAACGGTGATGCAAGTGTAGTAGGAGTTGTGATACGGCAGGAAGGGTTGCTGGGTGCAATTTAAATCCTGGTGGACTGTAAAGGGACAAAGTCTTGAGTGTCTAAGGGTTTACATGGTATGTTGTTACCTATGTTAATGTATAGTAGTGAGACTATGGTCTGGAATAAGAATTGTAGATCTAGTACAATGTGTTCAGGAGGACAATCTTAGGGGCGGTTAGGTGTGAGAAGAATTGATAAAATGAGGATGAACGTATTAGGAGGTTGTGTTGTGTGAAGGGATAAATGAGAAAAATAAATTAAGTACTGTTAGATGGTTGGTCAGTGGTGAAAAGGCAAATGAATAATATCGGTTGGTTAAAGGAGGGATGTACAGTTGACGAGTGTTTGGAATGCGACTGGTGGGGAGACCGAGACAAAGGGAATTTGAGTCGGTAATTAATGCCTGAGAAGAGAAATGAGAGAGTTGTGGCAGAGGTGTAAAAAGGTGCAATAATGGATGTGAGATGGCGGGGTTTTTGTAGGGGGTATGGTTGTGGCCCCTGGGCAAGGGATGGTAACCGGCCATCAACTGACGGGATATGCCATATGTGGCGGGCGTCACGGTTCCGTGAGCTCTAGGGTGGATTTCCTGATTGCGACGAGTTCTCACTAATTAGGTTATTGAGATGGGGCCGTAAGGCTGGGCATTCTTTTGACTATGTGTCATGTTCTCTCTACTACCTAAACTCTATTTCTGTTCCGGCGCATGGTACCACCTTCATAACACACCAGTCTTGGGGAAAAAAGAAGGATGATTATATATATATATATATATAGTATATATATTATAATATATATATAATATATATATTATATATATATATATATATATATATATATAGATATATATTATATATACCTATATATTTATATATATAGTATATATTATTATATAATATATTATTTATAATATAATGTATGTTATATATACTATATTAAATATATTATATATATATATATTAATATTCTTTAAAAGAGAAAATTAAGTAGCCTATAAAGAAATAAAAAATAATTTTTTTTATTCATGTATATTAAAAATTTTAATCAACAGGAAAAAAATTTTAATAATGCCTAATTAAGTAACATTTTTGCATTTATAATTGCAGTACATTTCAATACATCGTGATTGGAGATGCGGATGGCGAACATTAATATGTGATGTCACATACATCACTATATATAAAATATCACCATTCACCTTCCCGTTGCTTTCCATATCTTGAGTTAGGGTGCTCAAAATTTCACTGCAGGAATTGGAGGCATTATGCATGAGCATTTCTAGGTGTAATTGGATGGCGGGGCTATCAGAGGAACCAGCTACCAATTAAGACAATTGTGAGTTGTTTATATTAATATATATTAATAATATATTATAATTTATAATTATTTATAATATTTTATATGGTATATTATATAATATATATATATAATTTATATATTATATATATATATATTATATATTATATTCTTCTTCTTCTTGCTTATCTTCTTATAATTTTCCCCAGAATGGGAAGTAAGGGTGCCGTGACGAGCTGCGGAAAGAAAAGCAGTACTAAGAACATGACAAAGTCGAAAGAAAGGCCCAGCCTTACAACCTGCCTCCTCATTACATTACTTGAGTGTATGCTCATCGCAGTTCAAAAATCACCGCGTAAAGCCTTCATAGGACGTGCGATGCGACGCTCACGTACGGTAGATGGTCAATGCTTAGGGTTATGGTTGGTCGACCCCTTGGCCTCTAGGTGGGCCCCGTACAACCTATACCCCTTGACGACAATCCTTCTCGCGAGTTCAGCTGCCTGTTATAATCATGACTGTTCTTCTCGGCCTCTTAGCCAAACTCTACATTTCTCTCAATTCTAAACATGTCGTTTAGCCTGACTAATCCACTTTTGTCTTCGTCTCCCACCGAGTCGGTCTTCCCATGACACACTCGCCACTGAACAACCGCTTAGCCACACATCAAACCACTTTTCTTTTCCATATGACCAAACCATCTCGAACATACTTTCATTTATTCCTTTCATTTACCCCTTCCTTCACACCACAATACTCTGCTAGATAAGTTCGATTCCCTCATTTGATCGATTCGTTCTCACACTGCAACGCTGATTTAATACGAATGCCTAACTCACTAGAGCATCACTGCCACTTTAGCATCTATGAAAAAGAAATTAAGCGTCATTACCATGTTACGGGGATTGAGTGTCAAGAGCGATAGGAAAAAAGGAACAGTTTTTTAATCTTTCTGCCTTAGACTCGACCCTATTCAAAAGAAGGGTGAAACTGGAAATTATACAGATGATATATATTATTATATATATATATATATATAATATTATATATATGTTAATATTATATAGTTAGTATTATATTATAAGAGTATATATATTATATATATAGTATATAGTATAGTTGATTATATAAATTTAATATATAACTACCTTTATTAATATTAATCTCGTCTTTTTTACTCTGTAGCTCACAGATTATCATATAAGGAAGATTTGCCATACAAAGATAGTCAATCATTTTAGAATTCTCTGAATATTGTCGAGTATTCGTTGGTGAAGAATGACGCCAAAATATGTTAAGAAATGTGTGGAGAATAAAATTCCTATATTGATTTCCTTCTTTATAAAACTTGCTTAAAAGTTGCAGGTTTTTCGTACCCTTGAGTACCTAAAAAAATATGAAAATAAACATTGAAAAGTTGGGGTTCTCTCAAACTAATACAGGAGGGGAAGTGGATAAAACATTTAGCATTCTAAACTATATAGAACAGCTGATTAGAAAACCTAAACATATTCAGATCGTCCCAATCAATTCTTGAACTCTTGACTTATGCTTCACCACCAGTCCATCTCTCTATAAATGTCATCTTCGCTCCTATTGGTAACTCTGACCACAAACTTATGTCTCTTAACTTTCATGCTTTCTCTTCAACAGTTCCATCAAGCCCTAAACGTATTTTCTGGCACTTTATTGGGGAGCTTTGCGTCGCTTCTACACTAACTTACTGGAGTGATTGCTTCAACTCTTTAGACTCTTCGTCTTCTGCCGATAAGGTAGGTGAGGGGGGGGAACGCAATCTCTAATGCAATGAGCAACTTTATTCCATCTATGTCCAATCTTTTTCTCCTCAAAATCCGTGGTTCGATCGTGCTTATTCTCGCGCCCTTCAGACTGGAGAGAGTACGTATCAAGAGTGGAAAAATTCTGTTCTCCAATCATTCTCGCTATTTTCACTTACCTCGGAAATGTTGTAGGTATACTATTTGACTAGCAAAGTTTGACTAAACGAAAGTGAGTTGGCCTCCTTGGTTCTCCTACTGACAAATCTTTCTGGCTTCGTGGCAACATTATATCGAACTTCTGTAAATTTGCCTTTCACACACTCATTGGCTTTGATGGTTATGTTGTTAATACTCCAACTGAGAACGATAGTTTCATTGCCCTCCAGTTTTCTTCTAATTCAACCCTGGACGATTCTGGCAATCATCCTCTATCTTCTACAACTCTTAGGTGTCCCATCCCTTTACCTGTTATTGCATCTGTCCGGGTTTTTGGGCTCTTTAAATCTATGAACGTTAGGAAGGCAAGTAGCCAGGGTGACATTAATCCCAGTTTTAAAAGTGTTTCCGAATTGGCCCTATCTTTATTCAACTATAGTCTCTATGTCTCTTGGACCATCTAGAATTCCATTACCTTGTTACAGATCATCAGTATGGCTTTCGGCGCTAAAGGTCTACTGGTGATATACTACCCTATCCCACAGATTTATGGTCTTCGGCCCTCAGGAACTTTGGTGAGTTATGTGTTTTGGCGCTACATATCCAAAGCATTTGACAGGGTGTAACATGAGTAGATGCTTTCCAAGCTACCCTCCTTCTCTTTGCTTAGTTATCTCGTTTTCTTTCAAATCTCACCATATATGCTGTTGTTAATGAGGCAACCTAACCCAACCCAACTCAACCTAACCTAGAGCGACTTTTTTTTCTTTTCTGTCAATTGTAAAATTCCTCAAGGTTCAGTCCAATCTCTTACTCTTTTCCTACTTTTCTTTAACGATTTTCTCACCTCCATTCATATGCCGATGACTCAACCCTCCCATTCATCTACTCATGTGAAATCCCTCTTTTGCATCTAGAGTTGCCTCCAATTTTAATCTTTCTGATCTGGATAGAATCTTCATGAGATCGTTTCAACCATGTGAAATTCAACTTCAACAAATTTTCACCTCAATGACACCTAACTCTTTCGATGGTTCTCTACGTCTTTTCTGCTTACAATATAAAATTCCTTGGACTTAATATAAAAAAATGTCAAGGAAATCTCATATCAAAACAGTTTGTAAGGCAGTCTCAAAAAGTCTGAGTAATCTGCTAAACTACGAGAATTTATTTCATTTCAGTTACTCCAACTATACAAGGGTCTCATCCGCCCTTGTATGGAGTATTGCTCTCATATCTGCGGGGGCTCAGGCATATCTCGTCTTTTGGGTAGGGTTAGAGTCAAAGCAAAGAGCTTATAAAAACTGCCTTACTTTTCTAGTTCCTTGGACCCTCTATCTTTGCGGCGCGATGTTGGTGCTTTATCTCTTTTCAAACTATAGTAGCCGTAGCGGCAAGTTTCGGAGGGACACTTTCCACTTCGCAGTACCACCACCTTTTACGACTCCCTCGTAAGCACAAGGGTGCTGTGTCGGCACATGAGTTTTTGTGTGTGGGCATTGGAAACTCTAGGCCTTTTTGCTGTGGTGCTACTTTCTTTCCAGCCACCTCTGGTCTGTGAAATTCCTTCCATCTTCTGTGTCCTACTCAAAATTTAATCATCCCTCACTTTAAAGGCCTCGCCGTCTGTATACTCATCTGCGTAATTTGCGTTAGATGAATATTTGAGACGTTCAACACCCCCTCCTTGAATAGGGCTCTGCCCGTGAGCGGCTTTGTCAAGTGTAAAAAAAAAAAATTATTGGCTTTTAATACATTCAACCACGACCACGCTTCATTTTTACTTTTAACCGCTTGCATCACCTCTTCATTCCACCACTCCCAGTTAACATTCATTCCACCACTCACTGTTAACATTCTTACTTCCTACTTTAGCACATCCGCATACTTCTTTTGCACTGCTAACAACCACCTCCCTCATTTGCTTCCAGATTTGTTCAGTTTCAACGTGTTCACATTCAACTGATTTACTTGCGAGCGCTCTTAAATACTTATCCTTATTACCTTAGTTCACTTAAGAGTGAGACGTTAATTCTAGTCACTTCCTTATTATTATTATTATTATTATTATTATTATTATTATTATTATTATTATTATTATTATTATTATATATGGACATTCGGTACGATCTTTCTCCTGCAAATTTTTGTGGGAAAAAGAAAAATTTTCAATGGACAGGGAAAACAAAATTTACATTTACTGCAAAGAAAATAATTTAATAATTTATAATATTTAAGTAAGGTTAGTTAGGTTAAGTAATAAGTAAGTAAGTAAGGGTATTTAAGTTCCGTTAGGTATTGTAGATTTAAACTTATTACTTGGCAACTTTGATATTTATACTTATTGGTTAAAAAAAAAAAAACTTGGCACCTTTAATCTTTATGCTTATTGGTTAAAAAAAAAAAAACTTTCTAATAATGAGAAAAATTACAAGTAAAAAGTTATATTTTCGGGTGAAATCGTACTTGAATAGCATAATATACTATAATATACTACATATATATAGTATATGATATATATATATATATTTATTGATATTATATATATATATATATATATATATATATACTTGATATATGATATATCGTGGGCGGCTTTATCAGGGTAGGCAGAGTACGGCAACGCCTACTTGCCTTTACTGAAACAAAAATAATTATATAAAAAATCCAAGTATACTAATACTTATTCTTATAACTATAATATATATATATAATATTAATTATATTTCATATAATAAATTCCATCATATATTATCATCTACTCTATATGATATATATATTATACCTATATATATATATATATATATAATTAATATTCATATAATTGTCGTTCGAAGGCAGACCTGTTGTATGGCGCCTCTATCTAAATTTCAACTCGAATTTCCTTTTTTAATCGATTAACGGTCAGGCGGAAACTAACATTTCCATGTTAAAAAAAACATAATCGTTTTTCTTTAGCTCTAGGCAATTATATATATATATTATTAAAGCACGAGTCATTTTTCTTTTAACTCCCAATTTAAATATTTACTTAGCAAGAAACTACATTAATACAAGTAATATTAATAATTAATTAGTAATTTTTATACATTAACATCTCTATAATTCACAATTATTAATTTATAATTTCATAAAACAGTCAATTGACTCATTCTGTGCAATCAGAGCTGCCAAACTCGCTTGATGAGTCAGTCTTCCTCTAAGCATTACTATAAATATTTGCCATACCTGAGCAGACAAGCTGTTATTTTGCTGTTACTTAGTGCGGATGTTCTGTGTGTGAAGTATTACGTAATATTACGCTTTTCATATCATTTATTAAAATATTAATTTACCTTACTGACTTGTTGCTGTGTCCATTTTAATAAATTGAGCACCTGTTAATTTTATAAATTACGAAGTAATTGGATTGCGTATTCGATTTAAGTTTCATCTAAAATTGCTAAATTCCTTTTCGAGTGTTTGCAGTTGACATTTTAAAATTTCAACATGTCAAAAAGAGTGTGAGGTAATCATAATAGGAATGCTTTATATGAAAACACATTCAAAAAAATTATATGAACACAATAACCGTGCTTCTTATAAATAAAAGTAAGCTACCAAAAAAATATAAATTTTCACGACGGCGACCGCGTACCAACCAAACACATACTATTATGATAGTATTATACTCATTATACTTAAATATACTATATATATATATTATATTAATATACTTTATATATTATATAAATACTATATTTCATAATATGACGTTATACTCCGACTATATTAATCAATATACTAATATGACTATACATATTGATTTGGCATCTACTCCAAGAATTTCTGAACCGACGAGCCGAAACCTCTACTACTATATAATATATATATTAGGATATATGACCTGGTTAGGTTACTAGACTATATTAGTCATATCGGCTATAAGACTATATATGTAGATTTAGATAACTACATCTAAGATATCTCGTAGTCATACCATCCTATGCCGGATACCCTAGCTATACAACTATATATTACCTAAGATATTATATATTCATACGATTTCCTCACTATTATATTCTGATATATACTTGAGACATAGCGTTATTTTATGATTTAATTTTCCCCTTTGGTGTGGCAGAGATTATCGGAATATTTAATATGTTTTTTTTAAATAATATTCATGCAGCTGGATGGGAGCAATCGTTGATATTATAATCAGGTGTAAATCTTAATTATCTTTAACGTTCCTTTATATTAAACTTTAATGTGGAAATTTAAAAAAATTGGAGGTGTCCCTCATTTTGTACGGGATTAGTTGTGCGTAAGCACACTCAACCGCGTCAATCGTAGATCGCGTGGACACATCCGCTCTATTGATTCATATATATATATATATATATATATATATATATATATATAATATATAATAGTAATATATATATTATATAATTATATATATAATAATATATATATATATATATATATAAAACGCCCTCCCCCAGGAAGGTCACGAGTCCTGTCAGTCGGACCCATCGAGAAAGTCCTTGGGTATCACGGGCCTAACGACTAAATCCGCTATCTGGCCAGGTCCTATCGCGGATGCCGGGAAAAGTTTCGCCCCACCGTAGCCCAACAAGCACGCTACCCAATGTACTCATTAAGTACTGAGTGAGCGAAGCTAGAATAATAGAGAATAGCATCACTTCTCTCGGCTCCACAAAAGTCTCGAACCTGGGCCCTCTCGCTTGCTAAGCGAGTGCCCTACCTCTGAGTTTAGTGGCCTCCATATTATTTATATATATATATATATATAATAATATAATATATATATAATATAATATATATATAATTATATATAATATAATATATATACACAATAACCACATACATATATACATTTACATTACAATAACTATACTATATATATATATATCATATATCTACTATATAGTATATACTATATTTATACTCATATATATATATATATTATATATTATAGTATATATATATAATTAGTATTATATACTACGATAATATACTACACTTATATTACCATTTAGTATTAATAATCACTGAAAGAAGCTTCGATAACGAGGTAAATTAATTAAAACGATAAAAAAGGAATGGGTGTTTGAGTGATTTATAGAATTAAAATTATCATCAAAACTTTAAACATGTCTTATACACTTTTATTTATAATTTAAAGGACGAACGGTATCAGTTTACAACAGGTCCTATACGCAACAGTGCCTTTTCCTTAAAATGCCCTTTTTACCTTAGACTTTTTCAAGTTTAAGAGGAGGAGAGAGACTGTTAATTGGAGGAAAAGAATTTGGTGAATGAATTGAGAAATTTTATTAAAAATTTTGGTTGGTTTTGTTTTTTAGGGAGGTGAATATTTAGAAGATAACAATATTGCATTTTGTAAATAATCAAAGGTTGTGTTTATGTTGTTGTTTGTGTAGTTGTTGTTGTTGTAATTAATAAAATTCTATCTTATCTTTTTCTTTTCTGACAGTGTTATTGCGGTTTTTAGGTGGAGATATTTTTGATATGTCGATTTGTGATTATATTGGGATCTTGGTGGTGTGAAGGGACGGACATTAATTACGGTCTTCGGTTAAATCATTTTTTATGTTGTTGGGTTCTTCTTAATAAACTCATGTTTTCGCCTATGTATATGGCATGGCAGTCTTTGACAGGGGATGTATAATCATGCAGTTGGATTGGTGGTGTCATTGGGGGTGGGGTTTTTAAACAATGTTTAAGTAACATGTGTATTTTCGGAGTGAAACTGTGTTTATAGTGTTGCGGAAAATTGTTTAATGTTTTTATCTATTTGGCCCGAGAGACGGTACGAAGAAAAGTTTTATCTGTTCATGTGGTGTATTAGTGGGTTGTAGAATTTGTTTTTTGCTTTTATGGTCTATTATTTAATTAATAATGGGGGATGGCTTTTGCTATAATTTTGTAATGTTGAGATAGGAAATTTGGTTTCGGAGGCGAATGAAATTGTACGCAAGGAGAGATACGCTAGTGCACTAGCATAATAGAGGGCGGTTGAGGGGTAGAGCTTGTTTTATAGAGTCTGGAGTGAGTGGAAATACCAGTGCGTGTAAGCAGGCGTCTGGGAAGGTTTCGCGTAAAACGCGTATGTTATGTAGATGTTGCTTGTGCCAAGTAGTAATGTATCAAAGGAATGGGAAGTGTGTCGTTTGTCGAAAGTTCATAGCTAAAAGTGATGGAAAAGGGATGAAGAACTTGTTATATATGATGAGAAGTGTTATTGAAAGCTTGTGTGTGTTGGGCATTATAGGCTGCGAAAACGTCATCAACATATCGCGAGCCATGTGATGTTTGGGTGGAGTTGTTGGTAAGGAATATAATTATTCTAGGAAGCTCCATGTATATTTGGCTAGGATTGGAAAGAGCGGTGGATCACCGATGGATTAGGCGGAGGTTTGTTTAAAAGTAATTTTCATTGGAAGCTAAAAGTAGTTGTAGGTATTCAGAGGGTGAGTAAATCTTAGTTTTTTGATTTAGGGGAAGGATACGTGGTAGGCGAGAATTATGTTTGTTGTTGGTTATGATACCCTTATAAGTCATTGTAAGTGTGTGGTATAGGGCACTGATGAGTGAAAAGTGATTATCGACTTAAGAATTGATCGGCTCCCGCGTAAATTAAGTTGAGTGGTTTTTTGTATAAAATCAGGGATGTTTTTTATGTGGGCGGGGGAAATTCTTGACCATAAGTAGTGCTTCTTTTAATATATTGGATAACCAGGTTGATAGTTTGTTGTGTTGCAATTTGTGTTGGAAATTATGGGGCGTATAGGAAATAATTCATACTATTATAAGATACTATATACATATAATAATATAAGATAGCTAACCTATATATATATAAGCTTATATATATATATATCACTATTATATTATATATATTGATATATATGTATCTAAGATAAAAAAGAGCGTGTCCCACTCATAACGGTGAGTGTGCTACGCACAACTAATTCCCTTGAAAATCTGGATGATCTCATCGAATAGTCTTAACCCTTCATCAAGAATTCACAACCCCTAAGAGGAAAAAATTTACCCTTAATATTTTAAGCAAATCTCTTACGTACTAAACTGCAAAAAACTCTCTAATACTGACTCTACTAAAAATTAAATCATACTATATATATAAATCATATTATATCCTGTATTATTAGCATATATATATATATATATATATATTATATATATATATATATATATATATATTAGGAGTCGAGTATCGGTATGGGATTGG
The DNA here is from genome assembly GCA_015478945.1 of Trachelipus rathkii. Classification (NCBI taxonomy): domain Eukaryota; kingdom Metazoa; phylum Arthropoda; class Malacostraca; order Isopoda; family Trachelipodidae; genus Trachelipus; species Trachelipus rathkii. Next base: position 54,289 of record JABUQX010027389.1, on the reverse strand, counting down.
TATAGGTATCGATTTGGGAAACTTTTATGCTACCGGTATCAATATCGAACAAATTCTGTTAGTATCGATATCGTTAAAAAATGTCCAATACCAAAGCCCAATGATGTGTAAATAATTAGATTTCTTTCTAAAAAGACACGCTCTTTGACTAATGTGTACTCTACCTTTTATTAAAGTATTTAGCTATTTATAATAAGCCTTCAAAACAATTATAATTATTTAAATGATAAATAAGGCCTAGTATTTATGTAAAAGATGCCTTTAAAACTATTAGTTTTGTGTTGAAAAAAGGACTATGACACCACAGTAAAGGTTAAAGCTTTGCCTGCCTGACAAATAAGATCAGAAGTACCAAAAACATAAAAAGGTATAGAGCAAAAAGGATCGCGACAAATCAAAAACTGTAGATGAAATCAAAAATATTACCTTAGGCTAGAGCATGTGGCTGACAAATGCAAAGACCACAGAAATTAGAAAAATATTAAATATATAGAACATAAAAAAAGAGATATGAAGCAACACAAATACTTTAAAAAAATACTGAACAAGAAGGAACAAAGCTATTGAGTCACTAAGGCATCTCCCAAGAATTAAAGAATCCTTCAAGTAAAGAAGAAAATCAAAGAAACGAGTAAAAGCCTAGTTAGTCTCCAAGCAAATTGTAAAGAGTGTCACAATTCCTGAAGCAACTTCTAGCAAGCCATAAAACCATATGAAAAAAAAAGGAACAAGCAGTCGCACAGTTTAAAATTGCTCACTTATAAAATTTTCCATTCATCATTATTGCAGATTAATTGCTATGAATGTTGTTTTAATGTTAAAAATAAAATTACTTTAAAAAGTAAACAATTCGTGATATACAAAAGGTGACTAACACCCGAAAAGTCACATTTTTAAAGAAGTAACTTTTTGATATTGAGGTAAATTAAGAAAAGGAAAACAATTTTTTTTTTGAAAATATTATTATTATTATTATTATTATTATTATTATTATTATTATTATTATTATTATTATTATTATTATTATTATTGATTTTATTGTTATTATTATAAATATTACCATGACAACTTGATTTTTGTACTTTATTAATTATTAAGAAAATAGACTAGCTTAGGATTTAATATTATATTATACAGACTAGCTTAAGATTATAATTATATTATATTATATACTATGATTATAATTATTGATTCTTCTACTTAAATATCAAATTCAATATGAAACAAGGAGTAATAATACTTCATGGGCTCAAAGGACGAAAAGGTCCCCGAGAAGCCCATTTCTGTTTGTGTATAAACTTAAATTATTATTTTTAATGATAAATGTAATTTCCTATATGTCTGACAGAATAAAAAGAAAATTTTATCATGATTATATTAATTTATTTATTCATTATCTTCCGTTATTATTATTCCATGTATTATTATATATATATTTATATTATTCATTAATTTAGAGTGTGTTCTATTATATAAGAAAACTATCCGAACGACATTTGAGTGAAGAGTTTGAAAATATAGAGCTAAAAATAAGTACAAAGAAACTTTTTAAAAGTATCAAGCATTCAAAAAATTTCTTGAATATTTTATACATTTTCATTAATTGCCAAGACCATAGAAGGAAATAAGCTAGATAAATATTTATTTTTATTTAATAAAATACTCCTCTATTGCAATAAGTCTTTCTTTTCAGAAGATCTTAATTATTGGAAATAATTAATTATCAAAGAGTAAAGATTACAATTTCTGGTAACTTCTCATAATACAACTGGGTTGCTTGAGTTCTCATATCTATTCTTTTTCAACATCTAGAAATTTCGTTCATCAGAGCAATTGCGAATATATAAGCTTTACCTCTAACATTTGGACAAGAATTTCTGATGATGCACTCGTAAGTTTCACTGGTCATTGTATTAACAAGATTTTGAATGTCAAAAAGCTATGTTGAGGGTAATGCCACTAACTGGGTCTCATACTGTAGCACTTATTACTAGTACATTCTATGAAGTAGAGGAGTTTAGCAAACCAGTCTCAAAGATAAATTCAATTTTCAGAGACAATAGTGCTAACATGAAGGTTTGAGTTGCTTTCTGCATATACCGCAATAATAATCAAGGATTACATTCTGGATTAGAGAACAATAACAATATTGAACATCATATCAAACTTTCAACAGATTGTCACACATTTCAGTCACTGCACTAGAGCTCTAAATTAACAAACCTACAATAACAAAATAACCTACCCAAATATGAACTAATACAAAATGTTCCAACAAGATGGAACAGTGTTTTCCTAATGCTAGAAGAACTCTGCAACAAACGAAAGCAATTTCAATGTGTTGCAATTGATGGATGGAAGTAAATGGAGTTTAATCGCAAAATTGTGCATGTTACCAAGAAGATTTCATAAGAATACTATTCGGCTAGGCCGCTAGGTGAATGTGTAGGCTTAGTTTCGATATTCTATCGAAAATTCAATTTTGAAAACTGTTTATACATACTGTAACAAAAGACCAAAAATTTTCAGGTTTAGGAACCATGATAATGCATTGAAGAAGGTCATAGGAAAAATATTTACAAGATATTTAATGAATTATATATATATAATATATAATATATATATATATATATATATAATATATATATATATATATATATATATTATATATAATATATATATATATATATATATTTATAAAGTAATGCCAATCTTCACGCAATCAAATTTGTATCAGATAAAAAATCGCCCTATCGCGTTCATCTTTCACCCTGTCGCGGTCTGGTGGTCAGCCCCTTGGCCGGCGGCATGCGCTAGGGACGCAGGATTGCTATCCCAGCAGGCGTTGAAAAAATGCTATAGGGGATTTATTATATATATATGATTATATATATATATATATATAATATATATATATATATATCATGAGTATATATAGTACATAATATATATAAAAACTATATATAGTAATATCAGCAAAATAGGGAAAAAACATACCTAAGAACCAAGCTAGCGACATAACAACAAACCAATATCCATCACCATCTACAAACAATTAAATTACGCGTCACCTGTATGGCACCCATTATTAACCAAGGGAAACATGAGAAAACTTCAAACCCACCCAAAACAAGGCACTCAGAATTATAACCGGATGCACAACTACAACCCCAAAACAACACTTACATGAAGAAACAAAAAATATACCATAGATAAAACATTAGAAATGATAAGGGATACAATTCTACCTAAAACACAAAACACCTAAAACCCATGCCACACTTGCACTTCCCAAACCCCTACTAACTACCAATCTAAAACAACCTCCATCTTCTCCAGCCATATTATACAAACAAATCCTAAACAACATCCGGCTCCGACAGGGCAACATCTCTTATACCAAACAAATACACACTCACATTTGATATAAAATTCTTTAAAGAAATCGACAACCAAACAATATACTAAATGAACATCCAATCAGAAATTGCATCTGAATTCGAGTCTCTTCCTCTAACAGTCCAGTCATATTTGACCAAACTAAGATGTGGCCACCACCAAACTTGCCATATTACAAATACAGGTTTAAACTCAAACCAGGCCATGTCAAAATCGGCCCCGAAAGCTGTGTCTCACTTCTTCCTAGAGTTTCCAACTATCATCGTCCCAGAGGAATCTGGGACATCACAAATCTAAAGCGATCTTTGGAGGCAGACTGCGGCGGCGGGGTATTTCGCGACGGTGTAAACCACTCTGAAGGGGGTAGGCCCGGGTGCGGTGAGGGCGAGAAATTAAAAGATATATAATATATATATTATATAATATTAATATATATAATATATATATATATATTTATATATATATATATATATATATAGTATTATATATTAGGTAAGAAAGGCGACATCGGCAGGAGCCGGATTTGTCGCTAAATCTGGAAGCCTGTCGATGCATATATATATTTACATATATACATTTTAGTACTCAGCTACCTTCCTGGCTACTTTTCATGTCTGCCGTTTTGTCCTGGGGATTGCCCCCAGGAGGGGCCCTATACATGTACATTCGCCATGTACGTGCGTGAGTGTTTATGCCTGACCATGTGCTCTTGTATTTTCATGATCGTTTTTCACCCTACTGCTTTTTGTTTTCCCCTACCCCCCTTTGTTCCATCCATCTATGCTATGACGTCAGCATCGAGCTACTTTCGTAAGTGTGTTTAGGCCTAACCATGTGCTCATGTACTTTCACCCTCCCCCCTTTGCTATCTAACCCGTGTACGTGGCATAGCCACGTACATGAAAGTATCTGAGAAACTTTCATGAAAGTAGCTGAGCCTCAGCTACATTACCCACCTTTGTTCTATGCTAGCCACCATGTATGTGGCTACGCCACGTACATGAGTTAGTGGTACGTGGCGTAGCCACGTACTTTCATGAAAGTAGCTGAGTTACTTTCATGAGTCTCAGGTACCCTACCCGCTTTCTATCACACCTATGACGTCATTCCTGAATGCTCGTGTACTGGAATTCTGGCTCTGGTGCTGGAGCCGGACTGGAAGTCTGGCTCGGTTTCAACTCGAAGGCCAACGCGAACGCGACCGCCGGCGCGAAACCAACGCGAGAGCCCTCCGGCGCAATATTTCTGCGTGTGCGCGAACGCTAAAATATTTCACGGGTTACACTATGAGTCATCCATTTTATGTTTTGTGTGGGAACATTTCAATAAAAACATTTTACTGACCCTAAAGCAGTACCGCAAGCTGCCATGGAAGACCCCTATCCCACTCTCTCTGCGATACGTCTTTACTGCTTTACAGCTTTACTACTAAAAATAGGGGTTTAAAAAAAAGTGTTTTTACCGACCATAAGGACGTAACGCTTTTGCGCAAGCTGCCCAGAAGACCCCCTCCCACCCTCTGTGCGATACGTCTTTAGGTCTATACTGTCACAACATCAATTTTTGTTTATTAAACGTGGTATATATATTATATATATTACTTGATATATATAATATATAGTATAATATAATATATATATGGATGATATAGATTTAAATTTAAATAATGAGGGAGACACCGCCGAAAGGGATAGAAAGAGGCAAGAAGCTTCAGTGAGAAGCAAAGATGTGCAGCCTAGCACCCAAGGGGAGCAATTACCCCCGCCAGAGGGTCCTCCTGCACCAAGCCCTTTTGACCCAGATAAAGTCGGCCGAAACCCTTCCACCACTTTTTCCATGAAGCCAAACCTCCAAAAAGCCAAAGAGGGAGAAACTTCCAGGAGGGACAGTGTCCCCAGGTTTTTCCAGAAGACAGTTCTTTTAGACAATACTTTAAATTTACAATTGAAGCCGACTACAGAACCTACCACTACTAACCGTAAAACTTATGCAAATTGGGGGGGTAGTGAGAATTATTACACCCCAAAGCCAAATAAAGGTAAATGGGGAAGCGCAGTAAATGCCCCCACTACCCAGCCAGGGTTGGAGAACCAACCAGCAAATCCTAACCAGGTATGGGGACGAACTTCCGCCCCTACTGGACACAATATGGCTCCACCACAGCAATTTAATGCCCCTCTGGGATGGTCTGGTGGAAGCAATGCCCATATGAATGCTCAGCCAGGGCAAGGCAGTCCATATTATGGTGGCGTTCCACAGGGAACCACAACTATTCCTAATAGTCCTTATTATGGTGGTGTTCCACAGGGAACCGCACCTGTTACTCAAAGTCCTTATCCACACCATGGAGCATGGCCTGGATACAATTACGTGCCTCAGTCGAACGGAGTTCCTTTCTATCCGTCAAATTTATTTTCAACGGCCTTTCCAGAAGTGCCTGACGAACTAAAACTGTTTGGTATAAATTTAAAGACTAAAGTTTGGCAAGGGATTAGTTATGATGATTTTTTAACAACTCTTCATGAGGTTATGTATTTTAGGTCCCTTAACTGAAAGTCAAAAGATATCATTTGCTAAATCCATGATATCTTCTAAGTTAGAGTCAGAAGCCCGACATTATATCTTGAGAGATTCGAGTTTTTCTAGGTGTGTAAAGCTGGAAGATTTCTTACTACAATTGCGAATTTTCCTCCAACCAGATGACCAGTACACCGTTTTCGATCTCTTATTGCAGTTTATGACTTGCCAAAGAGACAGAGACATGACGTTCACTGATTTCATTTTGGAGTTAAAGAATAAGCTTTGGGAATACCAAAGTAAACTGTTCGATATCGACGAGGAGGCAGCTTACACATCTAAGCAGGTAAACATTATGGTTACCACCAAGGTATTGGAAATGTTTCGCAGAGAAGGGATGGAGAGAGGTTAAAGGAGAAAATACTAAAAGTGTTCGATGCAAATTTAAGTCTGGTCGAATTGTTGAAAAAGTTTGCGCAAATTTCCAAGGGAGCTTTGTTGAAAACTAGCCAGAGAAGACAGGTTGAGTATCGTACTACTAAAGTGTTTTTGGCTAAGGAAGAGCCCGAGTTCAGGCACAGGACTGAGTACAGCAATTCTACATGGAAAACAAGAGAATCCCCCCATAAACCTAGGAAAGAAGATAGGAAAAGGGTGGATGTGAAGCCAGACAATACTCCCCGAAGGAAAAAAGGAGTTCTTCGAAGAGTGACCGACCAAGAATTAAAAGAATATGATGTTTGTCTATCATGTGAGGCCGTCGGTCACCACTCGCGAACCTGTAAATGGAATTCACCTTTCTGTCGGTATTGTAGAAAGTTCCACAGGCGCGGGTCCACAGCTAATTGCAAAGAGGCCCCTACATGGTGGCCTTCCACAGAAGTTGACCAAATGGTCATTCTGTATAACAGCGCCGAAGACTTGGAGAAGGGCTTGCGAGCAAAGAGATGGGAACGCCCGAGCATAGAAAGGAAGAGTCAAAGGACCTTCTCCAAGAAAAAGGAAGAATATAGTTCCCACATAGGGAGTGGGAAGAAGAAGACGAGAGTTTATGTAGCTGACAGTCAGTTAAGAGACTCTGAGTTGAGTGAAGAAGAGGAAGGGGAAGAGATGGCCCCTGAGAAAAGCTTCTTCAACCCAAACGATCAGGCTGATCAGGGAAATTTTCGTCAAGCGGCAAAAACAAGGAAAAAATGAGAGGAGAAAACAAAGGAAAGGTAAATAGCCGAGAAACAGATAAGATAATAGCTCAAACGTTCTTCCAGGAAAGTGTCGATCGACCTTTCAAATTGGGACATCACTTTTACACTAATGTTTATCTTGCGCCCACTATAGGAGAAAGGGAAGTCAAGACATGCGTGCTTCTTGACTCAGGCTCAAGTATTAGCCTGGTCACTCCGAAGAGGTTAAGAGAGTTGGAAAAAGAGGGAAGTTTTAAGGTACCTCTTCATGCAACCGATCTCATCGTACAAGGAGTGGACAACCACCCCACTAAGTTAAGGGGAGAGGTCCAATTATATCTCAGAATGCACGAAAAATATTACCTCACTACATTTCAGGTGAGCGAAGTAAAAGGTGATCCTAGCTGGGACGTGCTACTTGGTAATAATATTCTCGCTAACTTACGTATAACCCTAGATTTGTTTTCTTCCAAAATGTCCATCAAAAGAGATAAAACGGTTGGATTTACAAAAAAAAATATCTAAATTTTCTAAAATTATTGAGACGGCGCAAAAGAGGGGGCTCAAAGTTCTTAACTTTGAACCCCTTTTAAAGGGTTAATAGGAAAGAAGTGAAGTTTTTCAAGGTGAACATCTTCAATCCTTCTGGGCATGAGTTAAAGAAAGATTGTCTTGGGAAAACAGGAATAATAGGAGATAAACAGTATCTAGACAATTTGACTTCACAGAAATAGATCTGAGAATAAGAGGTGCCGTGCGCACGATAGCTCTGTCTAACGACTCCATGGTCATAATTTGATAGCTATGATTGTTCATCGCAGAACACTCTCAATGACTTAATATTCAATCACTTCTCGAGTGGCTGATATATATTATTTACACGCTCGATAAGTACATTTTGACACCGCCATTCTTACTCGCTACACACAGCATAATAAAATGTGGTAATAGTAATATAGAACATTTAGGCAAGATAATCTCAGATCAAAATTAATGTAAAATGAGGAATATAGGTGAACATTGAGTAAAAAAGGCTTGCTCAAACTTATCAAAACAATGTTTTAATGGAACAAATCTTCTAATTTTTTCAATTAAATTTTGCTATAGAATATTAAATTATTATACCATATAAAGGTAGAAATAAGAGGCTAACCACTTAGACTAGAATCATCTTCGTAGAATAAGAATAATGTTCAAGTTGGAAATCTTCTTATATTAATATTGGTGAATCTCCATAATAAATTAAAAGTGTGTTGGAATTGGATCAAACTTTTTAAAATATAGATAAGGTATATGAAAAGTTTGATATATTATTGATGAATATAATTGTGGAATTAGTAGGAGATCAGTGTTTAATTTTCATAACTGAAAAATAAAAAACGATGAAGCAAAGCAACAGTCTCAAAAATTTGATATCCAGAATTAAAGTAATTTAACTATTTAAGATATGGAATTTTTAATTACCTACTATTATTATCAGATCATATTAAGGAATTACTTTTGAAATAATTAATTTTTGTGAAGAACTTGTATTAAAAAAAAGGATATAAAGAATTACGCCTTTTTTTATGAATTTTATATATTAATTTTTTATTTGTTATTATCAATACTATTTTCTTTATCATATTTTGGTGTTTTTTATAATTTCGTCACTTTTTTTTTCTCTAGATCTATGATGAGTGAGGAATCAAAGGAGATATAAGTCCCGAAACGATAAACTTTATCTAGCGTTTACGCTCTAATTATTCATAGATTAACTTTATTTATTTTTAGTTTTATAAAAATATATATATTCATATAGTGACGTTGTGAATATGCTCCTACTGCAATACGTGATTATATATTGCTCTTACATAGATAGATATTGAAAAAAATTGTAGTAATAATAATCACTAATTATCTAACGTACATTAGCACTTTTATAATATAGTAAAAACCTATTTATATATATTATAATAATACATATATTGGTATTAATATTTATTAAAATAACTATATTTATTTAAAATTAATATTAGTATATATTATATATATATATATATATATATTCATTATTATTTAATATTTTATATTATATATTATAATGTGGTTGGTCTCAGAAGAATTGATATATAGAAATGCTAGTCTATTATAGTATAATGAAGATTTATTATAAGTTTATATAGGACTTCAGCTTTATGTCCTCAGTTTTATAATGTTAGATGTTTATTTAAGCGTAAGGTATGTAAGATAATTTGAGGAGGTGATTTTGGAAGTTTTTTAATTAAAACAAAAAATACTTTCTTTTTTTAAAAGTTTCCAAATTTTATTTAGATTAATAATAATTATATTTCTTTTTATTACCCATAAATATAGCTCACAGTAACACTATCATTTTCTTAAAGGTTACGGACAACAAAAGAGCGAAACTTTTTTTGATCCGCACGTGGCAACGTTCGCTATTTTCCATAGACTCTGACAATCCGAATATCTACAGCACTATACTGGTAGTTCTCTAGCGGTGCGGACTAGCGGGACTAGCGACTTAAAAGAGTCGAAGATGCCCTCACCTCTGATATATATTATTAATATATATTGAATATATAATAGTATTAATATTTAATATATATAATATATTAAATAATATATTAATATATATATATAATAATATATATATATATATATATTATAATATAGTATATTATAATATATATAAATGTGATATATGGAGATAGATAAGAAGGGTAGTGTCAATAATAATATATATACTATAGGGAGAGGAAAGAAACAAATGGTTCCTTTCAAGAAAATTCCCATGCAAGATCTAACTATTTGAACCGTGTCGTCTGTCAATTTTATGCAAAGAAATTTAATTTGTATGGTAAACTTATAAATTATATATATAGATATATATATATATATACTACCTACCCAAGTGTAATCTTCAAGATATTACTACTTAATCATATCACAATATATATTTATTATATTTATAGTGTGTTTAATAAATAATATAATTACAGATAGGTCATTAATAAAGAGTGTATGGTAAAAGTAGCAAGTAACTTAATTTATAATCTTAAAACTTTAAAATATATTAACATATAAAAGTTAATTCATAGAAAGCGGGATATGGAGAAAGGGTAAAATTGTGTAGATTTCTTTACCTACAAAGTTTCTATTCATCACTACTCACTATATATATTATATATTTTATGTATATTGTTTCTTTCACTACTATTATAAATATTTTAAACAAATATAATACATGTATACATCATAATCAATATAGTTTGATTTAAATATAATATAATTGAATATAATCAATATATATATTATAATATTAAATAATTAATTATAATATAATTAATTGTAGTAATTTTATATTTAATTATATTATGAAATTTTATAATACATAAACAGATTTGATAATATTATTAACTTCATATATATATATATATATATATATTATATACTGATCTATATATTAATTAAGTGCGTAGTGTATTATATATGTGCTTATTCAACAAGAGCGCTCTGAGCCACACGAATCGTAACACTGTTACATATATAACTCAAGTAGTCTTACAGTATACTATCATATATGTTGACTCACATCAGTATAACATACTAAATTAATGATTTTGGGACCTAGCAACTTAGATAATAAGCTCACCATATAGCGCACTCTCTGTATTAGTCCAAAACAATTAGGACTAATTCGTATAGAGGTAAGATTAATCGTAGGATTCATGATATTTTAAGTCATTGTAAGATTAAATATGAATGAATAATAATCTTACATATATACTATATTATTATTTATTACTAGTATTTTATTAATTTACTACCTACCGTAAATATATTTTATAACGAAATGTTTTGATAGGCTTGAGTTACTCTAGTTATTTTTATGTATATATATAGTAAAGAATATTATTTGTATTATAAAATATTATAAGTGCTCTATATATTATTTTTGTTATTATACTTATTGTATAATATTTTAATTATTTTATTAGATACGAATTTTCGTTATTTAACAAGTGGTTTAATATTTTTGTATTGCTTTTCATTATATTAATAATACTTAATATTATAATATTATAGTGGTAATTATATGCACTACTAATATTAAGTATGAATATCATATATTATGTATTATTAATAAGAATAAAATAAAAGTGTATTATATTTTATAATATAATACTTATTACTCATAATAAATCTACTAGAATTAACGCTCAATAAGCTTGGTATTTTATAGAGGAGGATTTTTGAATATATAGGCCTTATATACATTAGAAATATGTATACTACTACGACTCACATAGGAGAGTATAGGATATTCATAGCTGTAGTAGAATTATTAAATTATTTAAGTCTATATAAAATTAGCGTCCACACTGTTTCAATGATTGACTCACATGATCACAAGACTCTTTGTGGATACAATTTATAGGCAGATAGAGAAATATGAAAGGTATAAGTTTGCGCTTATAAATATCTCATGTCATCACCTCTATTACAACAAGTTTTTAGAGTCACATATAAATATAATTATAAAATAGACTTTATATTATCGGATTAGTGTTTATATTTCCCGGTAATAGAAAATCTACAGTCATTTATACTCCACTATTTGCTAAATAATGTAAAATATAAGAAAATATCTTCCATAATAGCCGCTAAGATTCACTTTAGAGATAAAAAGGACCAATTCTCGGCTCAACCATAGGGATAAATAATTCCTAATAAAAATGTTATCTAAATCTACATACTTAACTGGAGTTAGTAAAATCTGTTGTACACAATCTATTATTAATTACATATATATATATATATATATATACTATATATATATATATAATATAATTTAATGATATATAATATATATATAATAGTTAATAATATATATATTACTATATATATATATTATATTATATATATATATATAATATATTAAATATATATATAAAACGCTTATATATATATCCTGCCTAACCCAAGTTGTTATTTTACTTCCTAGGTAGAGTGTTCTCTCATCACTATTGAATATAATATATATATATATTAAATTTTATATATTATAATATATATATATATATAATATATATTAATTAATTATTATTAGTCTGTATACGGTATACCTAAATACTATGCCAAATGTATACAAATATATATGATACCGTATATATATATATTATATATTAATATATATATATATATAATATATAGTATTTATATAAATATATATATTAATATATTATAATATTATATATATAATTAATATTAATATAATATATATATATATATTATTAATATTATATAATATATATACGTTAATTAAATATATAATATTATATATATATGCTAAGATATTAAGATACTGACATTAACAAAAGTAATCCCCGAATACACTTTATCAATATAATTGCTCACGAGGTGCCTATTTTTAGACTCACATGGCTTATAATATTTCTCTGGTAAATTGGACCTTGACCTATAGCTACCTATATCGAATTAATAACTATATATATATATATATATATTATATATATATTATAATATATATATTACTACTAGTCACAGTTTTATATATACACGTATATTATGGGAGTAGACTATAATATACGAACTACATTAATACGTATTATCTCACTTATATAGTGAAAGGTGTACTATAGTTTATGATTTTATATAGTATATTTATATAAAGTTACTTAAACACATTAGTATATATATATTATTATATATATTTAGATATTATTATATATATATTTATTGGTTTTATATTATTTATTATATATGTAATAGACACATATAATGCTTATACAGCAGTGGATATATTTATATACTACGACTGTATTATATATATTATATAGTGCTGTTACTCAAGTTATAGGGATATTATATTTATATATATAGAAAATAATTACTATATCGTTGTATAAATTAATACGTCGATAATCCAATGTTTTCATTATAAACAATATATTAATTTATATTATAAATTAGTTTAGTTTATTAAAATATATTTAAGCTAAGTCCTCTTCTTACGAGGATGAGTGATGTGTGATTTTATGCCGAGGTTTTTGAAGAAGATAAAGGATTTGGCTAATAATGAATTAAAATGGTAAATAATAAAGTATTTTGTAGGTTTTTTTTTGTGTTAGGAGTATGAGGGTATGGTTTTTGTTGGGCCACACCTGGGGGTACCTAATAATAGGATTGGTAAACCCTACTCTATTATTATATATAATGACTACTAGTAATATATATGACCATATATATATGTGATAGTATCCGCGGAGTCTTGTCTCCTCTCACTTTTTCTATTTTAAAGGGTGGATGAATACTTAATTAATATTATGTATATACAATATATATTATTATAATATATATATATATATACTTATATATATATATAAATTATATATATATTATAATATATATTAGTATAATATTTGTTAACATTTATATATTATTATTCCTTATCACTTATACAATAGGTACTATATATAAGTAATAATAATAATAATAGGTTATCTTACTTTTTTGGACGAAAGATTTGCCACATAAGTCGCATTTATGAGATTTTTTGTCATAATGGATATCCAAATAAAGACAAAACTTACTATTTAACACTTTTGGAACTTGTATTTTGTAATTTCTGCATCTCATTCATTGTTGGGTGACTCACAATTATAAATGGAATTTTATTCTAGTCATGTTAGAACACTCTCGCAGGATAACTAATGTATGAGAGAATGACCACTGGTAAAGGGCTTCTTTAAGCTGTTCTTCGGCAAACGTTGCCTAAAGTGTTTGTGTGTGTGTGTGGTTTGGTGTGTGTGTTGTGTGTGTGTGTGTGTGTGTTGTGTTGTGGTGTGGTTGTGTTTTGTGTGTGTAGGTGTGTTTGTGGAGGCGTGTATTTCTTTTTTTAAAGAATTATAAATTTTTACTGTTTTGTTGCTCGCTGAAATATTCTGCCTTTTAATTTTCAGATTATGGAATCAAATTTTGTGTGAAACGTACGAGACTTTTTTGTAAATGTCCATCATCTTTCATATATACTGTTATATTATACTATAATGCTATACTATATACTATAATACTATAATAGGGTGTATTAAAGAGAATTTGAAATACTTTTAATATTTATTAAACTATTAAATGAAAAAAAATATATCAAATTCTTGTAAAAATTTGTTGTTTTTACTTTATTTCAATGGAAATGTTGATATAGCAAGGATACAATGGAATATTAAAATTGTTGAAAATAATTTTTTTACTCATATTACTACACTACATATACATTACGATATTGGTAATATTTTTTGAATAGTTTGATACTTGTAGAATACATATTTATTAGAGCTGTTATTAATATATTCTATAGAGCTTTTCAAGAAATTTAAACTATTGCATTGTATTCAAAGAAGAATATAATAATATATATAATTAATTAAATGTTAGCTTTGTACATTTAGGTATATACGAATGAATAAGATCTCATACGTTATATTTTTAGTTAGAATTCTTAAATTACATCTTGTTCTTATTTACCATGTATAAGCGAAATTTCTGCAGTCTCTAAAAAGACTTTTAGCAAGCAATAAAATTTAGCAGCAGAAATCTTCACACACAGTAGTTGGAAAGAATGAGCACAGTTTATTCTAATATTCAACATTAATCAATTCTGGGGAACAGCATATATAATAGGTTATAATAATTATGGTAAATTTTTATTTATTTATATTATAATAATTATTTTTGAGAACATTATTATTATGAATCACTCACTCACACATTATCCCTCACTTCTTGGATAATAATTTACTAATTTTTATGTATATTAATGATATAATTATAACTCTTATTATATATTAAATTTATATTTTTAAAATAAGTGCTCACTATATGATACCAATTTTTATATTAAGACACTAAGATATACTCATACATATGGTATCTATCCCTCTTTTGGTATATGGTCTATCTAGATATAGTGAGCTCACTATATAAATATATATTGACTCATAACATATAACTTAGATAATTATGCTACACTCATTTACACCAATTAAGAACACTTTTCACACTTAATTGAACTTTCTTTAAAACTAAATATAATAATTTATTTGGAAAACAATTTAAGCCTTAAATTTAAAATACTCCTCATTTACCTTTATTAAAAATTTTACGACTTAAGTATTAACAATAGTAGAACATTGGCTATCTCACGTAACTCAAATATATTGACTCTCCAGAATTTGGAACTTAATATAATGAATAGTACATATATATTATATTCCTCTTTTCTTTTATAAAATTATTGGATTTTTATTATTATTAGGGCTTTTGGGGAATTGGGGTATCTCGATGAACACTCTCATGTAACACAAATATTTATAAATAAAGTTGTGGACGAAAGTTTTAAAGAGTTGTTGGTAATATATTTAAAACTTTCTACGATAGATCTGTTGTCATACTTCCATGTATAATTTATCACACTCTTTAATATCTTACGCGCACTGTTAATTTTTTTTAATTTATATAATTGAGTTTTGTATATATATTATTTTTTGTTCTTTATATATTCTAAATTAAAATGTATGAAAATTGTTTAATTAAATAAAGAGAACCAGTAATACTTGCTCACAGAGAATAATGGTAACTTGGGTATAATTGTATTTATATCATGTATTTATACTAATAGTGATAACACAATAGTCTTTTATATGCTCAAACTCAAATTTAGGACAATAATTAAGTGTGAATAACTGTTTTGTTATGCAATAGACTAATGTCAGTATTATAAGTTTTTAATATATATTTCTGAGATAAGGGATTCTTTAAAAAATCTTGGACTCTTTCAATAATAATGTATATCAGTAATAAGAGTTATTTTTATTGCATTAAAATTGGTATCTAATTGTTATAGCAAAAATCTAATAATTATACGGGATATGATTATAAAGATATGACCTGTATAGTCAAATAATATAAATTTTTCCTTGTCATTTGCATATACTTTATACAGAATTCTTCATTATAGTGATATAAATACATTACATTTTTATCTATTAATATTTAGTCTATATTACAACATATTTGTATAAATTAAGTGATGCATGAGTTATAGAGAAATTATTCAACTTAGTTGGCAGTAATTGAAATTGTTACTTAAACATAGTGAATAATAATATTTATTTCATTAATATATCATATTAAACAGCTTCAATTATTTTATATATTAATTATATATTATTATTATTTATATATTATTAATTATTATATTTATTTTATATTTTATTATTTATTTATAATATATATTATATATTATATATTATTATTATTATTATTTATATTATTATATATTAATATTTTATTGTATATATATATTATATTATATATATATTTATTATTTTATTATTTATATTTATTATATAATTATTATTTCTTAGTTATTATGTAATTAATTATTATTATTATTAATTATATATTAATTATTAGTATAATCATTTAGTCATTGGTTAAATTAGTGAGCAGTCTATTGTTCTATTTATTATATAATTACTATTATTATAAGTATTACTATTACTATTAACTTAATTGTATTTTAAAATACTACTATATATAATTATATATTTATATTATTATTATTATTATCTATTATATATATTATCTTAATTATTATTAATTATTTAATTAGTTAATTATATTAATTATTTATATATTATTATTATTATTATTAATATTATTATTATAATTATTATTATTATATTATTATATATATTAATTATTTATTATGTTAATTATATTTATTATATTATTATATTGATTATTAATTATATATTATTATTATTATATTTATTATTATTATTTTAAGATAATTTAATTATTACTATTATATAATTAGGTTTATGTTTAATGAAAACATCATAACTGCTCTCTATGTTTCGCTTGTGTGTGAATAGAACATAACATTGTTAAATTTCTTACACACACACCTGACACTACAAAAAATAAAAATGGAGTGGCGCACGGAAAGCAAATAAGAATTACAGTAATGCTTAAAACTTAACGTGGTGAACCTAAAAAGTAAACGTATTATTGGTAACACAGAAAAGTTTAAATCCTTAGGATTAATAATATAGTTAAAGTTCATATATTTGGTAATTTACTACTAATGAAAAATATATTGACAAAGATAGTAAGTATAGTATAAGGATAAAAGACGTAGTGTTATAAGTTAGTGGTAGAAGGAGCGAAGAACAGTTGGTAGGGACAGGAAGGGGGAACTGCAAAACAAATATATGGAACTGAAGACCATACTCATTAGTAAAAGGAAAGGAAAATACTAATACACACTTAGAAGTAATGATAGTATATATATAAATGTAAAATTTGATTTAATATATTTATGTTTAATTATTATTTTTTATTTGGTAAATAATATTTTTTTATAAAATAATATTGTATTTATATTATAATAATTTCTACTCAATTTATTTTTATTTAATGCGATATAATCTATAATAATATATATATATATATAACTACCTATAATATAATATTTTATATTTATTATATTTATTTGTACTTATATATTTATATATAGAAATATTTATAAAATATTAAAAAATATCCTATTTAATAAATAATATTATATAATTTATTATATTCTAATAATTATCAAATTTTATTTTCATTATTTAATTTATTATAAATTGGTTAAAGGAGCATTGATTAATGTAGGTTAAGCTCCAAAACCGCGTCGCAAATTTAGAAGGTTAAGTTATTTGGAAAATATGAAACCAATTTATAAGGATTAGGGTATACCTCTAAAAATTTTAATGTTTATTAATAAATTATTAATATAATGATAACATAATATTTAATTTGATTATTCAGCTTAACTCATGAGTATAACTCTCACTTAATAAATATAACTCATATATTAGTATATTATATATATATATAATTATATATAATATATTATTATTAATTTATATTAGATAATATAATAATATTATCAACTCAAATGGATAATATTACATATATATATAGTATATATATCACAACCAGCATTTTCCAGCAGGTACAGATGATAGATATACAAGCACTAGATACTCAATATAATATAATAAATTTAATATGATTTTGGCGATCTATAAAAGTTCTTAAATTCTCACTCTTCTACTCACTTCTCACTCACTCTATAAAATATACGTTTCTCACTCCTCACTCACTAGTAAGGATATTATATAGAGTATTTTATCATATTAATACTTATTAATTAATGATATCTACATATGACTAAGTTATATTCCTCATATTGCACAGAAATGGGTCATCACTTCTTTGTAAAGCTAAATATTGAAATATATATGAGAATCGTAAGTATGTTAGTTTAAGCTCTGATCAGCTCTATTTCAAGAACGTATATATGAGAAAGCATCACCTTCAAGAATATTTCAAAATTTATATCTATTTTTTCTAATTTACTACTTCTAGGTTTAGCAGTACCAGTCACAATCTTTGTGTATATGTTAATAGAGTAATAGAATGCGAGGATAAGTAGAGAAGATAGAGAAGAGAGAGAAGTAGAAGTAAGAGGCAGGAAATATTCAAAATCGAATGATATAGTAACATAGTATATAGTAATATATATAGTATAGTAAGATAGTTATATGATAAGAGAGAAATATGATATATAAGTATTATATTAATACAGAGTATATAAGCAATAGTAAGATATAGGAAGTTATTTAGTATTATATATTATATATATTTTATAATTAATAATATATAGGATATTAATTTGGCTACTATTATAGTATTATATTTAATTGAGTTCAATACGTGTTATAAATGATTCACTCTCTTAATATGTTACCATTTTTTTTTATTACCAAAGAATAATATATACAAAAATGTTTATCTCATTTTTTTGGTCCTCTTGCTATTGGAAAGATTTTATATTGTATATCATATTTTCGCAACGGAGATGACTAGGTAGTTATAGATTACGTTAGTATTACTTGAATAAGTATTCTTGATTTCGTCCAGCAAAAATTGCTGATGATAACATCTCGAATGTTTGTCAGTGCGCTTGATTTTACTAGCTCTGTTAGGTGATATTACAGTTATCATTCAAGACACTCATAGGTAATTCGCTATTATTTATCTGGTAAATACTGAAGATAAATACAATCATTAAAATGAACATTATAATATTTGCAAAACTTTTTTATAAAGATATCTAAAAAATGGACTCACAAAACAACAACAAAAAACACACAAGTGAATATTTATTAATAATAATTAATATTATATATATATAATCACTGTTCATCTATCTTATATGAATTAAAATATTCTCTAATAAATTTCAAATCATAATCATACAATAATACATATTAAAATAACTTAAACTAATATAATATATCATATTAATAATAACTAAATATATAATAATAATAACTTCAATATAATAATCAATAATATATAAATAACATAAATAATAATAATAAAATCTATCATTAAAAGACATACATTTAATAATAATCAACTATATAATAACTATATATATATATACATAACCAATATATAAAACTCAATAAAATAATAAATCTAAATCAATATTAATACATAATAAACACATACATAACATTAAATAGGTACATTATTCACAAATCCATAATAACAATTCACACTATTCTCATCAATATTAATAGTGGTGTGCATATGAAAATTTATTGACATTATTATTCTTAGCTCTATGTATATTCATTATTATTAAATTATTTGTATACAATGAATAATGAATATTCTTTTTCATTCAACATATAACTAATATATTTAAACAGTTAACTCTTTTATAGAATTAAATTTATTTTATATAAATCTTTAGGCATTTATTCGGCACTCGTTCTAATCTTTTGGAAGGTGTTATTAATCGTAAAGTAGGAAAATGATTTACAATATTAGCATATATATTATATTTTAATAAATAATATTTTTATCACATAATTTAAGAACGACATGTTAAATAATGATAACATATATATTCTTTTATAGACACACACTAAATATTGAGGAAGTTCTCATATGAGGGTTAGTTTTTATCTCTACGTACCTCTTTTGAGGACTGCTCGCTCTCATAGATGGTAGTTACACAACAATAACGTAGTTTTCAGAATATCATTCTCTATCTACTCAAAAATCAACAGATTCGCAGATCCGAAGATGAAGAAATCTTTTTTTAATATATAAAAATGAGGCAACAATAATTTGACTCTC
This sequence comes from Trachelipus rathkii, assembly GCA_015478945.1. NCBI lineage: Eukaryota > Metazoa > Arthropoda > Malacostraca > Isopoda > Trachelipodidae > Trachelipus > Trachelipus rathkii. Next base: position 33,902 of record JABUQX010027389.1, on the reverse strand, counting down.
CTCCCAAGATCTTGTAGAATCTTACTTAACATTTCTGGGGATAGGCTCTTTTCTGTGGATTCCTTTTCTTTCTGTTTATAAAGAAATATATTTTATTGATACCATAAGAATAAATTTTAATTATTATTAAATAAAATTAATTAACATCAAAATAATTAATACAAAATATATTCTTAGAAAACAGAAAATATTAACTTTTAAAAAAATTAAAATAATTATTAATAAAATAGATAAAATTCAATCCATTGTAATAAGTGAAAATGTAATAATTGAACAATATTTGATCTTTAGATATATAGTATATAATATATATATATATATATAATAATATATAAAAAATAAGATTATAAAATTAATATTAACTAAGATATTATTATATATATAATAATATAATATATATATTAATTATATAAATATATCTAATACTAATTAATTAAAAATTTTCTGATTAATCTTAGCATGCAACATAATCACGTCAGAAAGTGATACTTACGATCTAAACTCCCTAAAAATATGTGAAATAAAGCCTAATATAAAAATTATAAATACTTAATAGTGTGCAAAATCATTGTTACGGACTAAGAGGAGCCAGATCTAAAATGTTTAATACCAGTATACAACACATTTTCCTTAATTAAGAAAATTATATAGGCCCTACTGTAAAAGTTTCAATAGAAAGCTTCAATATAAAAATAATTACTACTACTATTATTATGCTAGTGAAGTAGCAAAATCTAATTAAAAATTATTGCCAGAGTAGAGATCAGGGAATGAATAAATTCCATTATTAAATGAGATGAAAAAAAAAAGTAATCTTTTTAATCTCTAAAACAAAATTACATATTCCAAAGTTTTTTTTTTTTAATTTGTATAAATCTCATCATCTTCGAAGTTCGCTGATTGTAGCATGCTCAACACCTGTTGCTTTTCAACTTGGATTTCTTCAATGGTATTAAAATGCTGCACCTGATTTCATTTTAGGAAAGATGTAGGAGTCACAAGGGGAGAGGTTATAACCGTACACCCATGTTTCATTAGCAGTTACAACTGACATGAACTTTCTCTTGCAGCTTTGTGCACACCTGGACCAGATCGTCTCATTAAACATCATTCAAAAAACGAGGAACAAACTCAGCTGCGATTTGTCTTGCGTCAAGTTCATCCATGTGTTGACATGTCTCAAATGATATTCCAAAATGATTACAAACATCATGGATTTTCTGCCCTCTGTGTTCAAGGATAACTTCAAGTACTTTCATGATCGAATACTGTATGGTGCATGATGACTCCTGGCCATCATTGAAAAGCCTAAGCCTTAAACCAATTAAATTTTCTTGCTTGGCTTAAAGCTCGCTCAACAAAAAAGGCTCCTTTTGCTTTCGGTGGGTTTCAGTTTTGTTGAGCTTGAAACAAAATTTAATGCAGATTCTTTACTCTCTAACATTAGTCATTTTGAAATTTGCAGAAACAGGACAACAAGATGTAATTAAAACAGCAGAAACTAAGAAGCACATGCACCTATGCACCTTTTCAACACCAGTTGGCAGACTTAAAAGTTCAAAGAGAGACCACCTAGCAATGGAAGATTGAACTGCTATTAATTTGGGTGGTATTTCCAAATTCATGGATATTTTGGGTAGCACCATATATATATATATATATATATATATATATATATATATATATATATATATATATATATATATATATATATATATATTATATATAGTATATTATATATATATATGATATATATTATATTAACCACATAGCCTCTTAATTCCGAGGTAATTGATCAGGGAAAGTATTTGGTTATGGTTTCCTGAGCCAAGTGGAAGGTGCAGGAATATTTAGGCCCGATAGCAGGCCCTGCTTCAGCTCGACGTAGTCGGAAATGCTTGCCACCGTGAGGCGTGGGTTCGCATCCTAGTACGAGGCTTTTCCAATGCGAGAAGCAGGAGAAGAGTGATTTTGTTTGTTGAATAGACCTGTTCTGTTGTATGTGTTGGGTATGTTTTTAGTGATGTGTGTGGTATGAGATTTAGTGTAATCACTCTATATATATTGTATTATAGTTATAGTATAATATTATATATATATATTGAGATATATATATATATATATATATATATATATATATATATATATTATATATACGGTATATGTGGATACCAAATGAAATATGTTCAACAGACTATAACACACTGAAGCTACCCAGATATGCTATGGAACTTGTCAGAGGTGACTGTTCTTTTACTCTTGGTCAGAGATGGAACAAAAATAAAATGAAAAATAATTTTTGTTTTTTTATATTTTTTTGTATATTTAAGTGATTTAACTTTAATAGAAATAAAAAATTGAAATAAAACTATACCGAATATATTATTAAGATATATTTTTTTCAATTTTCAACAAACTATTGGCATTTGACCCTTAAGCCCGTAACTTTAGAAAACTTGATGATGTAACAACTGAACCAACAAGCTTTAGCAGACCACTTGGCCAAAGATGTATTGGGGAAATTCATGAGGAACCAGTACTGAAATATGAAGCTATAGAAACCCAAATCAAAGATGGATATATTGCAGAAGTGCTTAAAGATCTCAGTGTCGAACAGAGGCTTCTTTTTGAGTATTGTAAAGGGATTGGATTAGCAGAAATAGATAGTAGATGGTCCACCTATAAGTTGGGCCCTCTTAACCATGGAAAATGGCTAACTCTTGCCATATGACCGTTTGTATACACGGGACAGTTCTCCAAGCCAGTGTCTGAAGAAATTAGTAAAATTTATTATGCAAGTTTATGCTCCAGCATGATTTGAGATCAAACAATCTTCAAAATTTCACGAGTCATTCTTTCGATGCAATTACTAGACAACCTTCTTCAATTCATAGATGTGAATCACATTAGGCCCTATATCACAAAAATATCAAACTCAACGTCTTTTGTCTTCTTCCTGAGAATTTCCTGTATGTCATGGTGAAAGATGAAGACCCAGTAATCAACAGATAAAATTTAAATCTCTTGTTGTACACAACTGTAATTGTAAATGTGATCAGAAACTTGTGAAAATTCCTAATGTAAACTGGAATGCTGGTCAATGGCAGGAACTAACAGACGTCACATCCCTTGAAGTTGCAGAGTCACCTAGCATGAAACAAAACATTTATCCAATAAAATACAAACTTATTTGGATACCAATGCTAGGCTAAACCTTCCACATTTTCCATTTCATTCTCAGTGTTGAAGGTGTGTGAAACTGGTGGCAGAAACTTCCCATCATGTGTATGGTTTTGAGAATCATCATAGATCTATTCTTACTAAATTAGGGAGTATGAAGATGCGTAAGTCATTTACATCCAATGTACATTATTCACAATCATATGATGATATACTAGTGTCAAAGCAACCATTATGAGCAATAAATTTTTAGAGAAGCACATTTTCAATTAAACATGAAGTAAGGAAAACATTAAAAATATGCTATATTCATATTAATAACAATAATGCTATATTCCTATTATTATTATTGTTTTTAATATGAATATAGCAATATCTGTAAAGAAAATCTTTAATTCAAAATCTGTAGCAGCCCCTCATTTGATTGAGCTAAAATCTTCAGAGGACTTACATTTCCATTTTCCAAAACTACATACATTGTGCCATTTTGAAATTGACCTGCCCTAATATATATATATATATATATATATATATATATATATATATAATATATATATATATATCATATATTATATATATATATATTATATATATATATATATATATATATATAATCATACCTCCATGTCAGCTGCCATCACTTTTTTGTATCTCCGTCGTTTTTATTAGTAAATATAAATTACTTGATTACTTAATTAAATTCTTATTTATTTTTATCTGGATTTGGGGTTAAAAAATTTAAAGACTTTCTGAAAAAAAAAAAAAAAAAATTTATTCATATTTACAAACTTTTTTTTTACCCTTTTCCAACCATTCAAATTTCTCTCTCAGAACAGAATTTAAAAATGTAAATTTAATTTCAAATTCAAAAGAAAAAGAAAGGATGTGCCTAAGGCACATTTTTACAATATTTGCATTACGAATTGTTGCTAACAAATTCAAATAAAGTGAATATTTAGTAGTAACAATTTTAGTTTATATAATTAGGGATGTACCGAAACCAGTATTTTTGGTTCTGGCCGGAACCAGAACTTTCCAGAACCTTGGAAAAGTTCCAGCTGGAAGTTCTGGTCGAATAAATCAGTTGTCAAACCACTGTAGGGGTTGCTGTCGCAGTAGCTCCAACTCCACCCTAATATATATTCATAAAAGTGCATCACTAATATATATATATATATATATATATATATATATCTAATATATATATTATATATATATATATATATATATAATATATATATATATATATATATATATATATATATATATATATAGTAATATATATATATATATATATATATATATTTAGCACAGATTTCGTGCATAAACAAAAGTGATTTCTCATAAAAGTTACTTTTGTTTACAAACATTTGGAATCAGCTGTTGTGATAGACCATGTGGTTTTGGAATAAACAGAAATAAATGGTTTATATTACAAATAATTCATCAACTACCTATTGTGATGGTATATATATAAATATGATATAGATGAAATTAGGGTAATAGTAGTGCAGAGGGGCTTCACCCCCAATTTTTATAAAAATCACAGGATATACTCAAAAAAATAATAATGAATAAAAAACAAAACAAATGGAGATGTCTCTTTAGGAAAAAAGTTAGCCTCTCAAAGTTAAAACTCCCATAAGATTTTCTTGCAAAAAAATTTTTTTTTTTTTTAAAAATAACAATATATACTCAAAAAATAATAATGAAGCATAAAAAAAGAAAATGACTTAAGTCTTAAGGAAAAAATAGTTACAGCTTCTCAAAGTTTAAAATTTTTCCATAGGCTTTCTTGTAAAAAAAAATTAGTGGGCCTTATGCTCGTTTTAGGGCCATCCTAGTTCAGGTTATGATAAGATTTGTTAAGTATACATAGATTTTCTCTGTGTATACCTAACAAAACATATCATAATTAGAACTGAACAATGTTTGTTTTTTTTTTGTTTTTCATTATATTAATTTTTTTAAGTATATCCTCTAAGTTTTATAAAAATTTGGGGTTAAGCCCTTCTGCACTACTATTTTTGCTTTTTTTTATGCTTCATTATTTTTTTTTAGAGTATATATATATATATATATATATATATATATATATATACTAGCTTATATAGTTTATATAGTATGATAAGTATATAGTATATAGTATAATATATATATTAATATAATATATTATATATTATATATATATATAAAATATATATATATATATATATATATATATATATATATATATATATATATATTGTAAGGATTTTAAATCCTTACCACCAATTATCTGATTATATATGTTTATTTTTTCTTATTACAGCAATCTCTAATGGATCTCTATGTTTTTTAATGCACCTTGCATTCATCTAATTCATTTACTTCTCTATTGATGGTAAGAAATATTATATTGAATGGCCGAGAATAATGTTTATATGAATATAATTTTTAATGGAGCACATAAGTCCTTTCTTTTAAATGTTCATACTTTCCAATGGATTCGAAGTTTTGTAAGTAGAACCTTTTTAATTTTTATAGATCAATTCATCCAACTTGTATCCGACCACAGTGTCCTCTATGAGCAACTTTTTCTACAAAATAATCAAATATATGGCCTCAAAGGTTTGAGGTAGGTCATATATTATAGTAAACAAAACTAAATGAGCTATTATATGGTAAAACATTAAAATAAAATTTAAATTAAAAGCATTTATATCTAATAAATTGTAATAATTTATAGGTCAACATGGTAAGGGACCTTTTCCCTTCTCTTCTCTAAATTAAGACGTGGTAGGGACCCTTTTCCCTCTATCAAAATCAGACGTGGTAGGGACCCTTTTCCCTCTATCAAAATCAGACGTGGTAGGGACCTTGTTCCCTTTAAAATCAAAAACATGGCTGGGATTTAATTCCTTCCATCAAAACTAGTTAAGGGAATTCATCCCTCTTCAATTCCACAAAAACTAGCCAGGGTTCCATACCCTCTATTATAAACTTGAAAAGTTTTCAGGGGATATTTTCCCTTTCCTACCTGGAAAAGAAGACAATTTTTAAACCTTTTGAAAATAAATTAGGAGACATTTCGTTTTTGAAAATTCAACATAGAAAAGTAATGAAAATTATTATTATAAAAGTGAAAGTGCAGTTTTAAAATTAAATACAAGTAAAAAAATGAAGCATAGACTTCTTTAAAAAGTTAAAACTTCTTATAAAACAATTTAGTGACAGAGCCGAGACTCTTTGTGTATATCTTAATTTAACTGACACTTATTTTAGTAAACTTACCTTAAAACTCTTAATTTAAAATTAACAATTAAAATTATCAATTGTGTCATATTAAGGTGTTTTAAAGATAGCATTATTTAATTTATTTTTAAACATTTTTCTTATGTATTACTATGTCACTAATGTACATTAGTAAGATGTTACACCTGTATTCACTTCTCTGAAGCCAAAATTATAACTTCCTCGTACTTCTAGTGCATAAACCTCAAAAAGAAATGTTCCCGCAGTACATAACTCTAAAAAATAAAATTGTTCCCGCAAGTACCGAATGTACCTAGTACAATTGCTCAATAAAAAAAATATTATCTATGCCCCTAAGAGTATGCATGGATGATGATGATGTAATTTACTTTTATAAATAACTAATATTTAATAAACCTCTCATTTTACTATTTATCTTATCCCCTCTCAATTATTTTAAATGAAATACCTTTCCAAAGCTTGCATTCCCTTTAAATTTTGGTAAAAATAAAAATAAGGTAATTATTTAATTTTGCTTATCTTGCTTATGCTTCTATGTGTCATCCCTGCATCCTCTAATCTCCTTTTTCATATTTTTCATATCCTGCAACTGTCACTTTGCATGAGTTTCATCACCTGTTTGCTTTCAAGCTTATCAACCTCTCCATTTCATCAAAATTCTAAATCCAAATCTCAACATTCCAAGTAAGCAGAAAGAGAGGAAGCATTCAAGGGTCGAATGGTATGGCAACTTTATTCTAGGACACGATAGTGTCCCTACGGCCTTAGCCTAAACAGTAAGTTTTTACAAACTCTATTCTCAATCTCAACTTTCAAATCTTTTTAATATATATAAATATATATATAATATTATATATATATATATATATATATATAATATATATATATATTATAATATATATATATAATATATTATATATACTATATATATATATATATTCTTGATTATGGTACTGTATGACGTTCCAGTGCCTAATGGTTCGGCCATTTCTGTCTGCATTCATATCCAACTCATGCCTCCAGACAAACATCTTTTGAAACACTATCTTTTATCCACATCATCATATACACATACTTATATCCACACCGCCTCTTCTAGACAACATCTTACAGACATCCCTATCCCTTATATCCTATGTGTGGGGAGAATAAATTGCTGACATTGTATGTCCTGCCTGTTGTAGAAGGGCATCTAAGTGATGGTGGTAGTTGGGGTTGGCTGCCCACTACCAACTTATTCTTTTGCCAGGAATGCAATGCATGCCTCGGAGAAGGCGTCGTGTTATCCGCCGTAAGCGACATTCTATCTTTCGGCGAAAATGTAATAATCATCTGAATACATGGAATGTCCAGAGCATAAATGTTGAGGAGAAAGAGGAGAGAGGTGAATGGATTGTATTTAGAAAGGGCAATTTGATTTGCTAAGCTGTGACAAACAAAGATGGAAGGAAATGTTGTGAAAATGAGTGGTTGTGGTGTGGAAATGTGTTTGTGGGGTGTGGAAAGGAATGAGATGGGTATAGAAAGATTTGAAATTCTGATGAGTGAATTTGTGGTAGAGAGCTAAGGTAGATTTTGTGTGTGTGTGTGTGAGTCCTAGAATTCTAAAGGTTAAAATTTTAAGTTTGAATAGGTTAAAAGTATGTGTGGTTGCGACATATGGTCCATTGAGGGGTAATGTTTGAAGAGTGCGATTTTCTGGGAAAATATGAATGATGTTTTGATGGGGTGAGTAGGGGATTTAATTCATTTGCCACATATCTGCCCACCTAAGGTTTTTTTTTTTTACAGTTGTCCCAACCACTCACAGGTCAGAGCCCTATTCAAGAGGGGGTGTAGTAAGCTCAAAAATTCACCCTCTAGCGCAAATTACGCAGATGAGCAGGCAGACGCAGGCTTTAAAGTGAGGGAGATTAAATTCAGCAGGACAAACAGAAGATGTAAGAGAATTCCATGGAACAGACATGGCGGGAAAGAATGAAGCACCACAGCGAATAAGCCTGGAGTTACCAAATATCAACACGACAAAACCTTGTGCGCAGATATACACGCACTCATTGTGCTACAAAGGGCGTCGTAAGGTGGTGGTAAAGATATAATCATTTACTTTTGAGCTGGGGTGCCCTAATAGAATAGAGATAAAGCACCAACAGAACAGTTTATAAGCCTTTTGGCCTTTGACTCGACCCTATCCAAAAACCGGGTGAAACCAGAGCCACCACCCCCAGATATGAGAGCAATACTCCATACAAGGGCGGATGAGACCCTTGTATAGCTGGAGCAACTGAGAAGAGAAAAAAAGTCTTGCAGTCTAAACAGAACTCCCAGTTTCTTTGAGGCCGCCCTAGCAACCGATGTGACATGAGGTTTCCAAGACATTTTTTTGTTTATATTAAGGAAAAGGATGTTTATATTGTCAACAGGAGAGACAAGAGAACCATCGAAAGAGATAGGAAAGTTAGAATGCGTTTTAAAGAAGGAGATATGCAGAAGTTTGGTTTATAAAGAATTGAATTTCACAAGGTTGAGACGACCCCAACCGGAAATTCTATCCAGATCAGCGAGAATAGAATAGGAAAGATTAAGACGAGAGGCAATTCTAGAAGTAAAAGAGAAAGCAGAACTGAAATGAGTTGAAGAATGAAGGGTCGAGTCATTGGTATATGAATGGATAGAGTTAGATGTGCAGGCGAGAAGATCATTAATGAAAAGTAGGAGATAAGACAAAACCAGGGTTGGCATGAGTGGGCCCGACCCGAAAAAAACCACCCGGGTTTTTTCAAAAAAGCCCACTTGAAAAAACCCGCTATTTTGCCCACTTGGGTTTTTTCAATTTTTTTTTCACAATAATTGCACGTAAAAATAGTAAAACAAAAATGAAAATATTAGAAGTTATACTCTTTTACTTAGTGAAATATTTATAAGCTCATTTTAATTCATTTTTTGAAAGAAATATATATATATATATATTATATATGTTATATATATATATATAATATAATATATATATATTATAATATTATTATATATATATATTATTAATTATATATTACCGGTATAAATATATATAATATACTCACTACTACCTCACCTCACTATCATCACTCACTCCACTCACTATATATATATAGTATATATATACTCACTCACCTCACCTATCATATCATCCAATCACTCACTAATATATATATATATATATATACACGCGCTACTCATCACATACTACACATCACCTACTATATAATAATATATATTATATATATATATATATATATATATATATATATTATATATATATATGAGCGTGTCCCAAAAGTGACCTGCAGATTTCTTCGGAATGGTGAGGAGTAAAGGTCTTAAGGTTTTGTATCATTTCAACAAAGTACTTCAATTCAACACTTAAAAATGAGAACGTTGTTAGCATAAAAAAAAAACTGGATATTTTTTGGTCAAGAATTCTTTTTGGTGCAGTTGGTCATTTTTAATGGTATATTTAGACAATTTCTTTTGAGTTTTTTGATGTGTCAGATACAGATAACCATGTTTTCATTGTTGAATGTCTTGCAGCCATCGAAAATTAGATGAATCCCTTTCTTCTACATCTGTAAGATCCATACTTTCAACGGTTGTATTAGCACTTGATTCACTAGATTTGCCAGAATATGACAAGCGCTTACAAGATTTTTTCCGATGCACTTTTATTCTTTCAATTTTATTGCTAATTGTATCACTGTAATATTTACATTTTACTTTGCTGGTGCCTTAGACATTCAGAACCTCAGTCCATTCATTTCCCTAGTTTTCTTCTGATCCAAGAGTTCTTATGGCATTACTGTTATAAATCAAACTTATAATAACTTAACAAAATTGAAAATTCTAATTTCAAATTAATATGAAATTGCAGTTATTGCTGAACAAGGAAAGGAAAAATGAAAAAACCCAATTTTCCCCGGGTTTTTGATGAAAAAACTCGAAAATCCCCGGGCCCACTGGGCTTTTTCAAAAAAAGTGGGTTTTTTGCCAACCCTGGACAAAACCCTGAGGAACACCACTATTGACAGAAAAAGAAGTCGCCCCATCAACAACAGCCGATATTTAGAAATTTGAAAGAAAGCCTAGACATAATAAGCAAAGAGAAAGAGGAAACACAAAGGAGGGGAGCTTGGAGAGCAGTGACGCGTGCCATATTCGGATCAAATGCTTTGGATATGGCAAGCGCACCACGAAAGTCTCCTGTAGTTTCCTAAGAGCTAAAAACATAAATCAGATTAGATAGTTTAAGTATATCGCCAGAAGAACCTCTAGCGCTGAAAGCCGTACTGGTTATCGGAAAGAAGGGAATGAGTTTCTAGATAATCAAGAAGTGAGAGTTGAGAAGGGTTTCAAAGATCTTAGATAGAATACAATTGAGAGCTATAGCGGGATAGTTTGAAGGATCAGAGCGGTTTTATTTCGGAATAGGTTGGACATGTGCGAGCTTCCAACACTGAGGGAAAGTGCTAGTATTGAGACAGAGTATAGTTGAACGAGGGGCGGTTATTGCACGGAAGCACACTCCCTCAAAACTTGGGGAGGAATGCCATTTGGGCCACACATCTTCCTATCCTTCATAGATATCAGGGGCCTACGCACTCAATCAAATGTAATCACAGGCAAAGACATAGGACACCTGAGAAGAGATGGAAGAGGAAGAGAAATGCCAGAATTGTCTAGGGTTGAGTTAGTGGAAAATAGGAGGCCGAAGAGATTGGCCTTTTCAGTTGGAGAATTAACAACAGAACCATCAGAGGAAAGGGAGATTTACAGAAGCTACTAAGAGATGTTTTTGGCAAGAGGAGAGAGTTGTTGGTAGGAGAACTAAGGAAGTTAGCGCACTTTCGTTTGATGAAAGCCCACTTTGCTCGTTGAAGAGTATCCCTGCAACGATTTCTAGCTGAATGAAATTGGCAAGAGTAATTGGAGAAAGTAATTTTCCCCAAGATACCGCTGTCTCTAGCTGAATGCCAGATTAACAAGCACGATCGAACCATGGTTTATGAGGAGAGAAAGATTTAGTGTAAGAAGGAATCCATCATTATTCCTAACTGAGGTAGCCAATTTGCTATCTGCTAACTTGTAAACCTTACATTTATGTCCTTGGTCTAAATATTTTAAACATATATGAGGAGCAGCCACTTGACCTAAGAAATCGTTATGGACCACAAACATGTCTCCTCATTTCCTTTAATAAATACTTTCATATCATTAATTATTATTATTAATTATCAAATATTAATGAAATATTATATTATTATTATTATTAAGAGACCTTAAGGAAATCAAAAAATTTTTTTGATCTCTTAAATTTAATTTGGAGAGTCGGTTGGAACCCTGACCCCCCCCGTCTACAGCTTGTATATATATATATATATATATATATATATATGAGAAAATTTTTTAAAATATTTTTCAAATAATCGTCATCGTCAAAATTTACTTTAATCGTCATCAACATTGGCAAAATTTTATAAACGTCCCATCACTAATTATAAATATAATTATCCCTATATATATATACTATATATATATATTATAATCATAGTATATATATAATATAATATATATATATATATATATAAAAAGGTGGGCATTAACACGTTAATTAACTCATTAATTTTTTTAAGCTTTAACTGCAATTTTCGTTAATTTCGAAAAAGTAACGGACTAATTCAACGCAGTTTACACTCTGTGAATTAACATTACACGCTTCAAATTTTCCACAACATCTCGTTACCTTACCTTAATTACGAGTTTTATAAAAATATTCTTCTCCAGCATCTTTAAATTCGTATTCAATTAAATTTTCCGATAAACTTTTTTTTTCGTTCCATTTCTATACGCTCCTCTCAATGGCGATTAAAATATTTTTTTTTCTTACACTGGTTATTATCCAGTTTAGTAATGTTTAACATGCTTTTCTTATGCTGGATTCTCATTCCATTATTACTATTCCTATATATTTTGAAGACTTAACATTAACACTTAACGTTAACTTTCATTACAGTTCTTTCCCGATAAAACGCTTTACATGATTAACGGTTTTAAATTTTTTTGTTAATGATTAAGGATTAACAGCATTAACTTTCTCATTATCAGTACCCACATTTGTAGTGGTGAATATATATATATATAGTATATATAATATATATATAATAGTATATATATTATATATAATAATATAATATCTATATAATATATATATATATATATAATATATATATACGTAAAGTGGCGCCAATTTTGGGTCAGCAATTTGGGCTTACCTCAAAGATGCACAGGTTTTACTGGGGACCTTTAATTTTTATTTTCATATTGAATTTTTTTATTTTTTTTTAAATGCTAATGTTATACTTTAGGAGTAGAATTAGTATAACATTGTATATGTATACGGCTGCGCAATGTCATGACTGTTGAGGTGTCATTTGTATGGTCTACCGATTTCAGATTAAGTTGTGTTCTACATAGCACTAAGACGAGTGATATATGTAATCTTACCGGCTTTGACATGGACTGAATTGCCATGATTTTGGGGATGGGGCAAATCCAAGTCCACTTCATTGTCACATCCTAAGAATCATCATTAAAGTGTTTTATTTGATAAACTATGATAACCCAGTTTTCAATTTTAAACAATGGTGTTACAATATTATTTTAAGAAATTGGGTTTGAAAACGTAATAAAATGCTCGAGTTTGCATTTGTTTTAGTCAAACCACAAAATCGTAAAAAAACTGCTCACCAAACGTAAGGAATTTCCTTAATTCTGTAAGGTTGCTATTCTTTTTTAATCTATATTACACAGAATTCAGGAAATTCTTTACGTTTGATGAGTGTTTTTTAACGATTTTGCGAAGTTTGACAAAAACGAATGCAAACTCAAGCGTTTTAGGCCTATTTTTAAACAAGTGTATTTCAATATTATTTTAAGAAATTGGGTTCGAAAAAGTAATGAAATGCTCGAGTTTGCATTCATTTTTGTCAAACCTCAAAATCTTAAAAAAATGCTCACCAATTTCCTTAATTCTGTAAGGTTGCTAGTCTTTTATATTCTATATTACACAGAATTGAGAAAATTCTTTTGTTTAGTAAGCTTTTTTTTACAATTTTGCGCGGTTTGACAAAAACAAATGCAAACTCAAGCGTTTTAGGCCTATTACGTTTCCTAAGCACAAATGCAAAAACGAAAATGGCTTAAGGCTCTGGCAACATTATCATCAGATTATCCCTTTGTATCCTGCTGTTACTTTTGCGTAAGTGCAAACCATCTTGCTGAAAAAAATTGTACAAATTAATTATGCCTATGTGAAAAAACTTACTTACCTATCTTGCTGTAAAAGTGTAAAAATTATTTTAAACATTATATTTCAGACATCTTTCTGTAAAAAAAGTACCTTTTTAAAAAATTTAATTTAATGAAATATTTCAATGTGGACCCATAATTTGCCCCAGCAATTTAGAACTTCATACAGAACTTTCTTTTATAAGTAAACATTTTAACTCCAATTTACTCCAACGATTGCATAAAGGTTATGAACTATTTTTAAGTATATTATCTTGGTACCAATAATGTAATACAATTATTTTGACCTGTATGATTCTTAGCAATAAGCCTAAAATTTACCTGATATTATAGTGCTCAGGAAAAAAAAAAACCCAAAATTAATGGACTTAAATTAAAGGTTTCATAAAAAATTAATACCAAAGTTGAGTAAAATTTAAGCGTTACAAATAAATAAATTGGCATCTCTGGCTGGTTTTGAAAGTTGCGAGATATTTTTGAAGATATAATATAATATTATTATGTGTGGCAGTGCATGCAATTGAACACTGTAAGAATTATATATTTTATATATATATATTATATATACTATATATATTGTAAGGATTTTAAATCCTTACTCCCAAATAATTATTTATAAGTGCATTTTTTCTTTTTACAGCATTCTCCAATGATTTAATGCACAGTGCATTGTGCTAAATTTCACAGAATTTAAATTTAATTATCTTCTGATGGTAAGAAAAAGTTTAACGGACAAAATTTAATATATATATATATATATATATATATATATATATATATATATATATATATATATATATATATATATATATATATATATATGTTTGAATAAATTAGGCAATTGTTTAGTATTACTGACTTGAGTTCACGTACATAGTATATTAAAATTATAAACATTTCATTTATAAAAATGTTTTAAAAAAAAATATATATTTTTTTTTTTTTCGCATTTGAGTTAATATTTTCACTAAAAAATATTAATAATTAACGCTCTGAAAATCATAACAATTCCGCTTGCTCTTTTCAGTTCGTGTAGGGATGAGGAATCACTGTTGAAATGTGTCTTAGATTATTGATACATCAATATTGATATTATAGACAGTGTACGTAAATAATATCAAAGAAAATTAAAAATTTGTAAAACTATTGGTGCGTAATATACAATAAAGAAAAAGAAAATAAGTACAATTTAATATCAAATAAGAAATATATTATATAATGTCAATACTTTGAATTTATATAATATATATATATTATATATCTATATATTATATATATATATATATTATATATATATATATATATATATATATAATCCACGCCTTTTAGGGGGCTCGAGGCCGACGGGGGAAAGATGGGGGACGATCTCCATACCCAAATACCAAAAGAGTGAGGGTTTCCGGAGACGCCTCCCAGAGGGGGGAAATAGTCCTCACCCTTTCGTTCCGGAAGGCCCGAAGACCGACTCCTGCCTCAGGGTGGTCTACCCTTGGGGTACCATTAGTTAAAAGAGTCAGGGTCTCTCGGTCTTCCGGGAAGGAAAGGGTAGGACTATTTTTCCCCCCCATCCAGGGGAGGTTCCGAACCCGCTCTTTGTATTTGAGTGTTGCAGGGTTCCTCCTCCCCTCCCGGTATGGAAAACGTCCCCCCCATCTGTTCCCTGTCGGCTCGAGCCCCTAATGGGCTGTATATATAATATATATATATATATATATATATATATATATATTATATATATATATATATCATATATTATATATATATAGTAATTTATAATCGCCTCACGAACTCAGCGTGAGTCGATCTAATACAGACTCACACAGCTTGTTTCAATGTACTCGAAAAATTTTCTACTGGTCACAATCTTAATTTTGCCTATATATATATATATTATATATATATATATATTATATATAATTATATATATATATATATTATATTATATATATTTATATATATTTAACTACCTATATATATATATATATATATATATATATATATATATATATATATATATATATATATATATTGCATAGTATTATTAAAAGAAAAAATTATTTTATTATTACTTTTATTTTATCATTACAAAATTTGTTTGCAAATTTTTTTTTTTTTAATATATACGTTAAAACGTAAATTTGGCCTAACAATCGAATTTTTTATAATCGTTCAAAATTTTCGATTATCGGAAAAATATTAATGCCATCGATATATAAAAAACGGAACAAAGCATCGCTAGCGATATCCCTAAAAAAAAAAACGAGAAAATTAGACTTTAAAAATTTTAGGAACGTTATTTTTTATATTTTTCTTTATGCGTAAAATACACGAAAATCTGTAAAAAAAAAAAACTAAATTTTTTAAAACCATTTTTGTAAATGTTTATAATTTTAATATACTATGTACATGAACTCAAGTCAGTAATACTAAACAATTACCTAAAATTATATTACATCTGTTCAGGCAGCTCATAGTTCAAAGGGAGAATAATTTTAAACTTTAGGATACAACTGAAATACAATTTTTCTGCTTAAATTTTTTTTTTTTTAAATAATTAACTTATTAATCGAATTATATTACGTAAATGTATAGGAAGTTCACCGTTCAAAGAGGAATTATAATAAAATTAAGGAAGAAAAGGAATTATTCTTTATCTGCATTTCTTAAAAATCTTATTTCCTATAAAATATTTTCAAAGTTTTTAATTCTAAGTTAATAAAGATGTCCTTAACATTCATTCATTTTCATACCATAATGTAGTAACTGAGAATTAATGATTTCATAAGTGCAAATGGAGAGGGAATTATAACATGGATTGGAGCAGGAGCTGAATAATTTTAAAATGCTAGAGCCAGGTAATTTTGAAATGCCAGAGTTGGATAATTTTAAAATGATGGAACCAGAGCCAGATATTTTAAAATGATGAAGCTGGAGCCGGAAAAAAATTACAGCCCCTCAAAGTTATTAAAAATCCCATAGACTTTTCATTTTTGATCCATCTAGGTTAGGTCTCATTTCAGGCCCTCTAGTTCAGGTTATGATAAGTTTTGTTAGGTATACACACAAAGAAAATCTATGCATACTTAAATCTTATCATAACCTGAACTAGGATGGCCCTAGAACGAGTTTACAACGAGTTCCCAAAAGCAAAAAAATAAAAATAAAAAAGTAAACAAAAATCTTAAATTTTAAGCAAAAGTCAACTTCTTAAGATAACCATTACCGTTTATAAGCCTTTACTAAACTTCTAATAAGAAATTTACAATTAAAAACAAATAATATTTACCTATATTTTTCTTCTTAAAATAAATGAATTTTGTTACCAACAACTTTGAGAAGCTTAAATTTTTTTCCTAAAGATTTAAATCATTTTTTTTTTTTAAAGCTTTTATTATTATTTTTCTAGAGTATATCCTGTGATTTTTAATTTTTTTTTTTTATAAGAAAATCTGGTAATAGTTTAGAAGAGGGGTGTCATCCCAGCTATTTTCCTAAAGAGAGCACCTTTTCTTTTCCTATGTCTCAGTGTAGTATTTCTCATTATCTTCATTAAAAAATCCAGATTTAACAACCTTCAGCACTTACTATTAAGTTTGTAGTTTAATGAATTTAGTTAAAAATATGGATTTGAACTATAAAATTACCCCTTAGCTTAGGCCTAAACCTCTTAAGTGTTATTAAAATCTAGCCAAGCATAGTTCCATACACCCAAAATTTCATATAGGCTACCTACATTAATTACATGTATATATAAGTTAAACATATAATTAGGGCAGATTTAATTAGCTTCATAAAACTAGTTACTTTAACCAAAATAAAAAATCGAAACCTTAATTATGAACCTAATAGTCTACTTCGTTACTTTACCAATAAACAAAAAGTTCCTATTGTTTTACAAGCGCTAGGCTAATCTCCGAAGATAAAACATGGACAAAAATTTTTAAAGTATGCTGGTTTTTGTAGTGCAAATAAAAAAAATTAAAATAAGTTTTAATATCAATGTAAATATTAAACTTCATTAGGATGAAGGCGAAGCTCACCGGGTTCTCTTGAGTACAGACCTAATTTTCAATTTTTACTTATCAATGTACAGAATCGGAAAAGTGAATAGAGCACTACTAATCTTTTTCTTCGTTTCCATTTAGCAGGCCATTTAATTATGACAATTATCCCAAAGTTTACAATGAGTTCCCAAAAGCAAAAAAAAAAAAAAAAAAAAAAAAATAAAAAAATAAAAATAAAATAAAATAAAATAAAAAAAATAAAAAAAAATAAAAAAGTAAACAAAAATCTGCCTCTCAGACTTTAACGAGTTCATTCCTAGAACAACCGTCCGGTTTATAGGCCTTCTAAACTTCTAATAAGAAATTTACAATTAAAAACAAATAATACTTACCTATATTTTTCTTCTTAAAATAAATGAATTTTGTTACCAACATTAAAAGTAAAACATTAATATAAGGCATCTATTAAATGTTAATAAATGGCAAAGTTTCGTTACTTTTAATCAATTCAACTAACTTTCCAAATCGGTTGCAAATACTTGCAAGATGAAAGCACAGTTAGTTAGGAAAAATAATAATAGGAATCCGAGTCCTCAAAAATCTACTATTTTAAACTCCCCCGGTTCACCAAAATTTACCGATTCCCGTCCTGATAATAATTAGAACATTAGAAATATAAGACAGGAAGAAGCCAAATGGTCCTATTGAGACTGTTCCTGTCAACAAAATAAAACCAATTGCGAAATACTCATGCAAACCCACAAAGCACCCTAGGGGCTTGTCAATTACTTACATACTGCATAGTATACACAAAGTCCACCACTAAATAAAAAAAACTATAGCTAAAGTACCTGCTAGCCACACTATAAGCTCTAATAAGTTTGCTATAGTCATAACATGCAGTTTAACCTTAATAACTACTGTAACTAAAAACTCGCCAATTTGGCTTAGTCAAAATATATTATATCATACCCAAACCATACATATACCTATCCAATCCTTTCTTAAAAGTTGCAATCGAGTCACACTTAATCAACCTCCTGTGGCAAATCATTCCAAAATTTAACAACACTATTACTGAATGAATGTTTTCTTATATCAAGATGGCATTCCTTCTTCTTAATTTTCTTACCGTGCCACCTGGTCTCCCGTCCGTGGTCCACTATGAAGAACTCCGTATTATCAAAAGATGTAAATATTTTGTAGACTTGTATAATGTCCCCTCTGAGAAATCTCCTTTCTACAGAAAACATTCTTAATTCTATCAGCCTCTCCTCATAGCTCTTAGTGATAGGAGGTATAGAAAGAGGATCAGGTAAATGTTTTTTTTAGTACCAGTAATGAGCAAGAGTATTAAAATGATAATGAAAGTAAATAGGAATAGAGACATACATTAGCCAAAAACAACAATTATAACAGATGAGTGGAAAGGCTACAATTGTTTAAAGAAGAAAGATGTTAGTCACTTAACAGCTAATAACCTAACGTAAAATAAGTTAGAATAACATAACGTAAAGTAACCTAACCAAACCTAACCTAACCTAAGTAACCAAACCTAACCTAACCTAAAGTAACCTAATATATATATATATATTATTATATATATATATAATAATATAGTATATATATTTATTAAAGTATATAAAATATATAAATTTATATATATGATATAATATATAATATTATATATATATATATAATATATATATAATATATATATATATATATATATATATATATATATATATATATATATATATATATATACTATATATATATATATATATATTATATAATAATCTATATATATATATATATATATATTATATATATTATATTATATATATATATATATCATATATATATATATATATATATATATATTATATATATAATATAATATTATATATATATATATATATAATATATATATATATATATATATATAATATATATATATATATATATATATAATATATATATATATATAGTTATAGTATACTTTAGGTCATTCCCAAGGGATCTTACTCCAAAGCAAATTTTGGAGGGAAATTTAAACAAGAGTTTATAAATATCCCGTTTACTTTTTTGGATTTATACCTATATAAAAAAAACAACATTTAAATGTATTTTGAACTTCACCATAGTCAAATATATTTCTATATACATTATTTTATATATATATATATATATATATATATATATATATATATATATATATATATTATATATAGATATAAATATATATATATATATATATATATATATATTATATTTATATATAGGCTATATATAGCGTATATATATATATATATATATATATATATATATATATATATATATATATATATATATATATATATATATATAATATATACTATATATAATATAATATAGGCTATATATAGTATATATAGGCTTATATATAATATAATATATATATATATATATATATTATATAATATATATATATATATATATATATATAATAATATATATATTATATATATATATATATATATTATATTATACTTATATATTATATATATAATATATATCCATATCTCAAAAACTATAATAGCTACAGGGAAAAGGAATTCATTTTTGGAATCCTGGTAAAATTTTATCGAGGAAACTGTAAAAAAAAAAAAAAAAATTCTCAAAAAACTTAAAATAGCTTATCAGAAAAAAGGAATACAATTTTTTAAAACCTTAAAAATTTTGGTAGGAAAATGTAAAAAAAAATAAATAAAAAAAAAAAAATAAAAAAATAAAAATTGGCTTTTTTTTGGGGGGGGGAGCTTCGAGCCGGCGGGGGACATAGTATATATATATATATATATATATATATATATATATATATATATATATATATATATATTATATATATATATATATATATATATATATTTGGAATACAGTACTATAAAAATTATTTCCCCCCATTTAGGGGCTCGAGCCGACGGGGAACACAGGGGGGGACGTTTTCCCATACCCCGTAGGGGAGGGGCGAAGGAACCCCCGCGACACCCAAATACCAAAGAGCGGGGGTCGAGACCCTCCCGGAGGGGGAAAGTCCAACCCCTTATCCCCGGAAGCGAGAGACCCCGACTCCTGCCATCGGTGCGGTATACCCTTGGGGTATTCTTTAGTTAAAAAAAACCAAAACAAAATTTACTACAAAGTCTATTTATTTTAACGAGTAACGTATAAAAATTCTCTAAATAGGCTTTCTACTCATATTACTATAATTATTAACAATATTTTTTTTTTTACATTTTTTTTTACCAGGATTCTAAAAATATATTAACCTTTTCCCTGTAGCTATTGTAGTTTTTTGAGATATGTTTTTTTTTTTTTTGTTTTTTTTTTTTTTTTTACATTTTCCGCACAAAAATGTTACTTGACATTTCTCACATAACTCATGTTTTATTATTCTGCATCTTGGAGAAATTTAATAAAACAGATTCGTTTCCTGTTATTTTAAAAATATCGTCAAGTTTCATCTACGAATTAAGCTACTCCACGGTATGGCTAGTCTAACACAAGCCTAACTAACAACAGTCAATAATTTAATAATAAAGGCGTTTTCGATTTTGCACTTTTGCTAACGAAATTTAGGAAAATGCTAAAAAGTCGTTCGATTTTGTCAATTTTAGCACAAATTTAGTAAAATGCTAACGAAACGTTAGTAATTTCCTAAATTCTGTTAGGTTGCTCTTTCCCGTGCTTACCGAATTTAGGAAAATGCTAACGAAAAAATGTAAACAAATAAGATTGCGGCGTAGTAGTTCGTTGATTTGATGAATGTTTCATTCATGAAATTAACTTTAAATTTAATTTCTTCCAAATCGATAAACCATCACAATAGTTGATCAATTATTTGTGATAAAAACCATTTGTTATTTTTTTTTTAATTTTGTTTATTCCAAAACCACGTGCTCCATTAGAACAGCTGATCAATATTTTTGTAAACATCGGTCGATTATGCCGAAATCGTGCTTAAATAAACTGGATTTAGGCATTTCTTATCGAGCGTTAGCACAAATGCAAAATGGAAAACGCCTTAAGTTTAAGCCGCATATTTTTAAATTCGATGTGGAGTTTAAAAAAAATGCGAAAAGAAGTCTTTTTTTTTTTTTATACAATTATAAAAATAATTATGTTATAGAAGGGAATAAATTATTATCCCTCAAATAAGTAAATTCGGTTTAAATTTCCCAAAAGCATTTTTTTACAAGTAAGATTGCCTGGAATAGACATATATAATAATATATAATATAATATATATATATATATATATATATATATATATATATATATATAATATATATATATATGATAATATTAATATATATAATATATATAATATATATATATATATTATATATAAATATATATATATATATATATATATTAATATTATATATATATATATTATATATATTAATATATATATATAATATATATATATATATATATAATATATAGTATATATATTATATTATATATATAATATTATATATATATTAGATATATAATATAATATATATATATATATATATTATATATATATATATATAGTATGCCACCTCTAAGAAGAACCACAATTCCATTATCTCAAAAACTTACTACAGCCACCGGAAAAAAAGGAATACATTGCTGGAATCCTGCAAAATTTTACCGAGGAAAACTGAAAAAAAAAAAAAAAAAAAAAAAAATTTTTTTCACCACTCTTTTTTAAATCAATACAAAAAAAAGTTTAACTTAAAAAAAGGCTAACAGGGGGGGGAAAAAAATGAAATACATTTTTTAGGAATCCTTGCTTAAAATTTTGGTTCGGAAAATGTTTTTAAAAAAAAAAAAAAAAAAAAAATTAAACATAAAAATGGCTATTTTTTGTGAGGGTGCTTGGACATAGTATATATATATATTATTTGTAAAGGTATTACAAGGCAATTTAGGGGGCTCGAGCCGACGGGGGAACACAGGGGGGGGAAGTTTTCCATACCCCGTAGGGGAGGGGCGGAGGAACCCCCGCGACACCCAAATACATATATATTATATACTATATATTATATATAATATATATAATATATATATATTAATATTATATATATATATATATATATAATATTATATATATAATAATTATATATATATATATATATTATATATATATATATATAGAAATTCTTCTTAGCAAAATTTCAACTATCAAGAAAGAAATTAAACTCACTTTCGGACAAAGTTTTAAATACTTAAAAATTTTCAAGAGTCATGGTATAAACAGAACCCAAACTCTCTCAATACCTTCACCCAGTTACTCAATTTAGCACTTGAAAGAAAAGATTTTATCATCAATGAAAAGAAGAGAAAACTTAACAACAAATTTAATACTATTTATTATAATAGTGTTTGAGTGAAGAATTCTAATTTTAATAACATCATAAATAAATCATATTTAGAAGTATCGATGGATCAAAAAACCATTTTGGGCTACAGACTCTCATTTTCTCTACAAAATTTGGACCCGATTTCGAAATTTATTGTGGACTTTGAAAAATATAAAACTAATTTCAAAGAAGAATCTCGCTCTCTGGATTTCATGGAAGGACTAATTATTCATAAGATTTTCAACTCTCTAAATAAACAGAAAACACCCTCCTAATTTTACACAGCTCTCTATTCACTTACAAAATACAACAATATCATAGTTACAAGATCCAACAAATGTAATAATATAGTTATACTTAACAAAACTGACTAACTACATAAATGTAACAATCTACTCTCTGATAACAACACATATTCCCCTCCTCACTAAAAATCCCTTAAAAACTTTTCAAATTAACTTTAACCATAAACTAAAAAACATTCTTTCGGAACATGTTCACCTGCACAATGATTTAAAAGTCATCTTCCCTTGCCTTTCCAAATTCTATGGAATTCCTAAAACCCATAAACCTAATACCCCTCTCCGCCCCTATCATCTCTAACATAGATTCTGTCCCCTATAAATTATCCAAATGGCTAGCTAAATAACTCTCCCCTCTTGTTGGACACATCTCATCATCACACATTACCAATTCTGAAGATTTTATCATCAAAACCAAAAACATCAACCCACACTCCCACTCCCTTGTAAGTTTTGATGTAACTTCACTCTTCACCTCCGTACCTGTCCTTTTAACCCTTTCACTCCTATCACGTTTTATTGATGAAAACAATTTCATATTACCATTTCCCTTTGACACTTTAAAACAATTAATCCTACTTACCCTAGAACACACCTTTTTCGAATTTAATAACACTTTTCTGAAAAAAAATTCCGGTCTTAGTATGGGTTCTCCCCTTTCTCCTGGCCTAAGTAATATTTTCATGGAACTTCTTGAAATTTATAATATATTTCCTAACCACATTCTCACTAATGTTACTTGGTACAGATATGTGGATGACATTTTTGCATCTATTCCTTCCAACATTAATCCACATAATATACTTGATTTCCTCAACACCATTAACCCTAACATTAAATTCACCATTGAAACTTCCAGAAATAATTCTCTACCATTCCTTGACGTTCTTACAATCTGGTCCAATAATCTCATTACTCTCCAATTCTCTGTTTACCGCAAACCTACTTACAACCCAAGTTACATACATTGGTTTTCATCCCATTCAACCAACACAAAATAGGAACACTTTCTTCCTTATTTCTCAGAGCTCTAAGAATATGCTCTCCCTCTTTTCTACAAACTGAAATTAATTACCTTTTTTCTATTTTTAACAAACTTTCTTACCCTCATTTCATTATACAACGTGCCCTTAAACAAGCAAAACAATCCTTTTATCAACCTCACAATTATAACCCCTCTAATAACAACTCTTTCTTACCCATATCTAACATTCCTCTTAAATAATTAAAATACATCTTACTCAATAATATTACACTCACCTCTTCAGGAAATTTACCCCTTAAAGCTATTCTTAGATCCAACATAAATCGACCCACTGACATACCCCAATGTGTTTATAAAATCCCTTGCTTTCATTGTAACTCCTTATGCATCGGAGAAACACATGACTTTAACCGTAGACTGTACCAACACAAACATGACCATGCCACTGACAACCTAAATTCTGCTCTCACATTACATCGTGCCATACATAACCATACTATTGACATTAACAACATCACCCCTCTCATACATTCAAAAGATTTAAACAGAAGAAAATTACTTGAATCCTACTACATCCTTAACACCAATAATTATAATAAGCAAAAAGGTGAAATCAATATCAATCCCACTCTAAATAACATTTTGAACTCCACTAATTTCTATAAAAATCTTAAATCTAGAATATGTTAAAGAAAGAACATAATCAATAATATAATCTAGAATATAAATTACTTTTTAGATTTCTATCGTTAATATTAAATTTAATTTTAATCTTACAACAACCAGCACCTGATGAGGTTTCAGAAAAGAAACGAAAATTTGTGCTTAAGTAAATTATTAAATAGTGACTTTCCTTCTAAATTATTAACAAGATTCTATATAAAGGCTCTATATATATTATATATATATATTATATATATATAATATATATAATAATATATATATATATATATATATAGTATATAATATATATATATAATAATATATATATATATATATATATAATTGTATTATATATATATATAATATATATAATATATATAATATTATATTATATAATATATATATATATATATATAATTATATATATATATAAGCCACGGGGAGCAGGATATATAAATATATGTATAATTATTATATATATATATATATATATATATATTATATAATATATATATATATAATATATATATATATAATAATTATATAATATATATATATATATTCAGTCCCCAGCAAAAATTTTTTTCGGGGGGGGGGGGGAGTTGCGACTTTCGCAAGTGGTTACATTTCAAATGATTTAAATTATATATAATATCTTTCTTTTTAATTAATATTTATATATATAAATATATTTCTATATATATTATATATATATATATATATATATATATATATATATATATAATGTAATATATATATATATATTATAATATATAATATATATATATATATATATAATATATATATATATTATATAATAAATATATATAATATATAATATATATAATATTATATAATAATATAATATATATATAATATATATATATATATTATATATATAATATATATATATATATATATATATATATATATATATATATATATATATATATTATATAAAATATATATTAAATATAATATATATATATATATATATAATAATATTATATATATATAATATAATACTAATATATATATTATATATATATATATTTATATATATATAATATAATATATATATATATATATATATTAATATAATTATATATAATTTCATTTGATGACTTCTGTGCTGAGATCTCGATGAATTGACAGAAAAGCAAGACCGTAATGCGGTCCTCTCCAACACTATTCCGCAAATACGTTTTCAGACGCCTTAATGTCGAAAAAGTTCTTTCTACTGTTGCGGTGGAAACAAACTGCTAAGATATTCAGGAGA